>CAKNWT010311883.1:0-11238 GCA_932066315.1 Andricus coriarius | reverse complement strand
AATTTATCGATTCTCTCTTCCCCTCATTTTTAGTACCGAAATATCTCATTTTAATCTCCAATGTATAGCTTGATTACCGATCTCCTCCCCACCCCCTTTTATTCTGAATACTGAAATGACAGACACTAAAACCCTATTAGAGATTTTTTTGCGCTCTTCGACCCTGTCCTCCTTCTATTTCTCAGTACTCAAATGCCTAAACGTATTATTTTAAGTTTAGAATACTCCATCATGTTAATTTTTAAGAACCCCCTTCTGTTGCCCCCTTTTTGTACTCGTTCAAGTGGCTCTTTTATTGTTCGTCGAATAGTACCTCTACTATTTGCGTGTTAAATGAGAATCCTTCCCCGTACCCCGCTGTTGTTCATTCGTTTCGTTATTTATATTTCACTTAAATTATTATGTTTGTTGTTCCCTTACTTAGAATTACGAGTAGCGTTTAAAAATTAAATGTGTTTATTGTTATTTTTTTTTGTTCACCTTGACATATGCTTTGTTAATTTTTTTATTGATGTTGAATAAATTGTTGTTAACTATTGTGATTGGTAAATGTGAGCTTTCGTAATTACGTAACCCCCCCACCCCTCTACTAATTTTTAGTCTTGCCTGAGCTATTAGTTTTGTAGACCCTAATTTAGGTTTCATTTATTTTGATTATTGTTTAAGTATACGCATAACTTGTTATCTTTTGTATTGATTATTTATAAAATTTGGCAAAGTAACATTGAGTCGACTTATCTTTGGACTTCCGACTATCTTTTACTTTTCCTTTTTTTTCTCATTTTTGGAGTCCTTTTGCCAGAATTTGTGAGACCTTATGTTTCTCCTCAAACGTTTAACGTTCAGTGAGTTTCCCGCTTTTTGGAATATAGATTCCGTATACCTTTATCTTTTCTCATTCGCTCTAGTCGAACGGACTCACCTTTGTCCCAAGAAAGGACTGGCGCCCAAAAACGTATGTTTTATATCGTGTGGTCTATTTTATTTAATTTGATTTCTTTTGATTAGGGTCCGATGTGTGTTATTGAAAGAGGCCACTAGATTTTATAAATTCAATTTTAACTAGAAAAAGAATAGCATCACAACAGGGTGACCCGCGAATCATCGTTATACTTGTAGAGTCTGATACGTTTTTTAGTAGTTACAAAGCTCTGAAATTGTATGTAGGTGATCCGCTTTTGTGACATGTCTCCGTTGGGGTGATTTTCTGGGAAATCTGATTACTGAAAGAAATTACTGAAAGTGCAGTTAATTTTATTTTATTTATTTCATTAATCAATTGATAAAAGCTTGAACTTGTCGAGCGAGCTTAGCTGTTGCTTTTTTTTGTACACCTTAAACGTGGTGACTTTGACGCTAGAAGGGGAGTGGTGCTGACGATCGCTCGTCTCCATGCACATTTCGATTTATTACATTCTCATCACAATAAGAAGGTATTGTTTTCATGTGAAAACTGACTATCGCGGATTTCTTTAGGTCTGCACGTTTCGAGACCCTCTTAATGGAAAAAGTAACCGGGTTTCCGAAAGATCGAGTTTGTTAAGCAGCTATTTTGAATAAAAATTAAAAAATTAGAGCATTTAAAAAAATTTATGTGACCATTTTTTTGCAAGATTTAATAATTCTATGTACGGCTGTTCGTAGTACTCAGAAACTGGAATAATTTATCCTTACATCTTTTTTCGATGAAAAGGACACGATCAGATTTATTGCATTTTCAAAATGAGAAAAAAATAATAAAATGAACATTTTGAGCCAAACAACGCACGATATAAAAAAAAGTCAAGCAAAGAAAAACGTTACTTTTTGAAAGCCCTGCAAGATTATCATAACTAGTTTTTGAAATTTTTTGACAAATCTAAAATTCAAATTTTGATCGCACAAAAAATAATAAATTATTACATTCTCATGATAATGAGAAGTTATTGTTTTTATGTGAAAACTGGCTATCGCGGATTTCTTTCAATCTCTACGTTTGGAGATCCTCTGTATCCGAAAAAGCTCGGTTTTACGATGATGTCTGTCTGTCGGCGTTGTCATCCTTGTCTCTGTCATCGTTGTCTGTATACCGGATAACATTTGAAACGATAATCGGATTGGATTGTGCTTTGGCACAAATTGTTAGAGACTATAAAGAAAGATCGAGTTCATTAACCAGTTATTTTGGATAAAAATTCAAAAAGTTATAGAATTTTCAATATTTGGAGACTACTTTGTTGCAAGATTTAAAAATTCTTTGCACGGCCAAACAACTCACGATATGAAAAAAGTAGAGAGAAGAAAAACGTTATTTTTGAAAGCCCTACAAGATTATCATAAGAAATTTGTGAAGTTTATTAAAAAACATGATTAAAAATTAAAAAAAATAAGCTGTGGAAAAACGACACAAGAGACGCAAAAAAATCAACGCTGAAAGTTGTTCAACCTAAAAAGATCTAAAAATTTGTTATAAACGTATATTGAAAATAAAAAAATTACCTTTTCGGAAAAAGGACACAAGCTACAATACCATTTTATTTAACAAGAATTTTCGCCTAAATTATATTGAAGCAGTTCAGAATATTTGTATAATAAAAAATAAAAATATTCATTCAGAATGGGAGACAAATATTTAGAGTATGCTACTGAATTACTTTTCATAAATTTATAACCAAAATCGAAGGAAAATCGACAATTGCGTGCGCATTCATTGATGCAAAAGAGGGGATGAACGAGTCCGATGAATGGAGAGACCCACTCGATACGAGGACGGATCAAGGAAGATCACGCTGCGCTCAATACCGGTAGCAACTGGTGCTTTTGCCAGGACGGGCTCCTTGAAATTTGATACCAGCTCCAATTCCGTGACAGGTCGGGACTTAGATGCGAAGCTAATTCTTAATTAGATGTAGAGAAGTTCATTCTTTTGTAACCCGTCTCAAGTATGGGAACTTAATAATCAGCTCTTTGGAACGCCAACATAACATTAAAGTTATCATTTTCTTTTAGAGAGAACTAATAAAATGAGGTCCAGATAATTTTTGAAAATTAGGAGAAAATGATTTTTCTTTAACCCATTTTAAACATGGGAAGTCAAAAATATTCTTTAGGGGATTTTTAAATAGTGCTCTCTGGTGATCATTAGAGTTCTCAGTTCATGTAAAAAAAATTAAGTATAATTAAGCTCTGTAAGAATGGAAATTCAATTGGATTTTTAACCCGTTTAAAATATGGAAACTCGCCCAATGAGTTATCTGAACTTACAAATCTAAATGGTTCACATTATATAACTCGTGGAATAAAAACTTATAATGCAAAAACAAAAGTGGACATTCAGAATTTGAAGGAAAATTAAAATTAGTGAGGTTCGTAAAAATAAATGTTCAGAATCCTAAATTGTGGATAAAAGTCAAATTAGATCAGAGAGAAATCTTCGAAAATCCCCTTTCGCTTTTGTGATCCCACATTATTTTTTTGCAACGTTAAATTACTTAGAGTTGAAATCTTTATCGTGGTCGCTAATAAAATCTTTTATTTCAGGTTTAATACTCTTTCAGGATTGGTGCCGATGTATATATTCGCGACCAATTTCCTGAACGGAGAAAATTAAATCCGTCGAAAAATCAACGGGTTTAGACATGTTTCTATAACTAAGATTTATCGATACAGTTTAGCTTAAAATCAAATCAACTCAAGTAGATAAAAAATGAATACTTTTTGAAGATAAATAATCTTAAAAGCTGAATAACGCTACAATATCTAGAAATTTGGTCAAACCCAATTTACGCCAAGGTGCGTATTTTCAGTTTAAATCGTTTAAATCCAAAATAAGAAACAATTATTAAAGTAATCATGATAAATAAGGGTTGTACTTTATTTTGCAATATCTGAATAAGCAATCCTAGGCCCGCATGGACATAAATAAATGTAATATACATTTGATATGAAAGTGTTGAACATAATGTAGAAAAGCTCACATTTTGGACAAAATCGAGTGTGAAGCACGAGATATGTAATGAAGGAGGCGAAGCAGCTTTAACAAAAGAGAATTCCTAATCACCAAATTACAGTTGTCGATGCTATGCACTTTTCACGCCCCAGGCGCGCCCAAACTTGCAAGCCGCGCGCCCAGCGCGCGATGATAATATGCCGTCTAGTGGGCAGATTTTTTGTTTGTTTCCACCAGCCCCAAAAAGGTTAAGGATAACTCGCGGGAAACCATACATATAAAATATTGTAGATACAAAATATTATTTAGCAATTAGTTAAATAATTAAACAGTGAAAAACTATCTCATTTTTTTGCTTTTGAGGACATTTCTTTAATAGTCGCATTTGACGCGGATGACCTTAAAGCGAACCAATACTTTTTAATGCGAAGTATGAAAATTTTCGACCGCTGCTTAAAGTTCATTGTGGATGAATTAAATGCGGTGTAATACTTTTGAATGTGAAGCATTTACGTTGTAGTCTCGCATTCAGCGAGGTAAAGCTTAGTGCAAACCAATATTTTTCAAACCGTTTCTTCGCATCAGAAATCAGAATTGAAACGCATTACAAATGTTAATACTTTTTTATATTTTTCAATCCGAATCCGCGATTTCGCCAGGAGCGGGTGCAATTTTGTAGAATGGCACTCGCTCCCGGTGGAATCTTGTGGTTGACCTTATGAAAAAATTTTTATTATATATATTGTAACCTTACCTTTTCAATATTTTATATTCTAGATATTATTATATATATTCTTGAGATTATTGACCCCGACCTAGGTCCGTCATCAATCCCTACTTCTATTTGATTTTCTATTAGCCGATCCCCAAGCCAATACTGAATCAAGATTGACAGAATGACTATGAATTTGTTGCCTGAAGGGCGCCAGATCGTTTACACATTCAAATCCTAAACGAACAAAAGATATAATATTGAGTTTAGTTTGAATTTCTACCCAAAACATTTACTATTCTTACTCCCCACTAGCTCAACATAGAGAGGGGTAGGGTTAGAAACATCCTGAGCAAGGGAAAGAATTCAGGTTAATAGTCTCAATAAGTACGACTAAAAATACGGGTCACAAAAGATTAATTTATTCCTGGCCATTGATGCCTCACACGTCCTAGCTAAACAATCCCGTTCAAAATATAAATCATTTTTGTTAATACTAGGAGATAATACCTATCTCCTTATGATATCTGATTCACAAATTGACAATTCAACGATCCTCCAATATGGCGGTCCACGAGTGACACGAACGGTCATGAGAGATTGCCGCCATTTTGGAATATCGATAGTAAAAAAAAGAATTATATGGATTGAGAGTCAACGACTTTCCAAGCTGGTGGTCCATGAATGACAAGAAAGGTCATGAAAGGTCGCCACCATTTTGGATGATCGATATTGAAGCAATTGCGTGAACAGGGAATCAAAGACCCTCCAACATGGTGGTCCATGAACGACACAAAAGGTAATGTGAGGTAGCCACCATTTTGGATGGTCAATTTCAAAATTATGCTTACTTATACAAAAAAAAGATGAAAGTTATTATCCACACGGCTAAATCCTTTAGTGGATTTGCTCATTGTCCCTCATTCCGCCCTCAAGTGCACCTGCCGAGATCCAGACTGATGGCTTACTAGTACTATGCGTAACTGATTCAGCACTATCCCCTAATTTAATTAGGGCATATTTAATACTTAATTATATAATTTAATTTAATTTTAATTTTAATTCATTCAACTTAATTTTACTCTCACACAAAAGGATCATAAGTCACAGACAATTTAAATCTATTACCAAGAGTCAAGGGGTTCCGTTTGCTTCATTTGAACGACCGTTTTTTCCTGTGTATTTTGCTTGTATACGGAACCTGAAATGACCGACTTACATGCTAACTAACGACTATTAACTATTTCATCTACAGGTCTGGAGTAGTAAATGAATAAGATAATGGCTTAGTTAGTTATAAGAAAGAAAATAAAACAACAGTTTAATTTCTGGAGTCAAGCCACTCCAGCGGCTTACCAACATTCCCAAGATTGGTAGTTATCGGGGGTTAACACTGGCCGATATAATAATAAAAAAAGCAAAAATAAAAAGAAAGAACATATAATGGATAATTAATTTTTCTCAATGATCATACAAAAACTACAAGCTATCACGCCCATATGTGACCTGCTCAACCAGCTTACTGCTGGTGAAGCCTTGGGCAAAAATTGAACTTGTGATCGGTAGAACCACACTTGGCACATGGTTTATTCTGTGTCTTACCCCAGTACTGGGGGGTGCGAGCCTTCCTATAAATTGGATCCTCGCTCAGCCTCTTCTGGATCCTCTCCCTTAATGGGAGCTATTCCGGGGAATGCTCCACTTCCGGCAGAACCGCAGTCTTTCTCGATTGAGAGACGGTAAGTCGAGAATGAAGCGTCGGGGCCGAGATGTGGCTAGCACCTGCGACGGGGCATCCGCTTCTCGTGCTAAGTATGCGAGTGCTGCGTTGCGCTCCTTTGGAGGCGGCGCTTGCCCAGCCTGATTGACTGGGGCCTCCCTCACTCCCGCCATCCGGGCCTTCGCGTCCATCGCCTCCTGATAAGCGATTTCTTGTGCGGCCCTCCTCATTTCCGGCGTTGGTTGGCATTGTGAGAGCAACACCACTCGAGTGTCACCGCCCACTAGGTTCAGCCGCTTCAGTGCAGTGAAAACTTCCTCCGAGTCTCCCTGGAGTTGGTGCCTCTCTTCCCAGCACTGCCACTTTTGGCTGTCCGTCCTAGGGTCGATCAACTGGTGGTCCGCCCACAGACGCGGAACCAACGCCCAATCCATATCGAGCCATACGGCCTTCCAGACGCTGGCCAGTGTGAAGACGGGAAATCTTTTCCTTCTTCCTCCTTCTTGTGACATCTGAAAAGGGTGTAATTTATTTATTTGGGAGTAAGGATTAGTTTATCGTTAATACTTAAAGTTAGTCAAGGCTAGCCTATCGGTATGAAGCTGTCCGAAGCTTCCCCTTACGTTTGATTGTTCCCCTTACTTCCTGATCGACCGGACGTTTATGGTCAGGTTCCGTATTCCCACCAATCTCTTCCTCCGGTTCCGCTTGTGCCGCTGGTTCCGCTTCCCCCTCCGAATCATGAATCTCAAGAAGTTCACGGTCCAAAGCTGCCGCCTCCTCTGGCGTAAGTTCCTCACCCTCTGGCTGGTCAGGGTCTACGTATTTGATAGCTTAGAAACATGATACCTCCCTTTTGAACAGCCCTCTTGGGATGCTAATTCATAGACACCGGGTGAGCAAACCTTAACGACCACGTACGGCCCTTCAAATGGTTTCACCAACTTACTTGAGGCATTCTGACTTTTACGGGAATAAAAGTGTGCCGGCTTCTTTACCAGATCTCCTACTTTGAATGTAACATCTCTGCGACCCCGGTTATAATACTTTGATTGTCGTCAAAATGCCTGATCTTGATGTTTAGTAATTAAGTCTCTTAGGTAAGTGAGCCTTGACATCCTAGTTGCCCAACCTTCAGCGTCGGGTGGGGGCAACTCTGCCTCCCCCTCAAGAGAGCGTCGAAGCAGGTTCCTAAGCCTTGGCTTCCGTCCCATATTTAAAAATGCTGGGGTACAGCGTGTAGTGCTGTGCACGGACGTATTATACGCAAACATGAACTCCTTTAGATGAACGTCCCACTCCCGGTGATCCTGCTCTACAAATGCGACTATCATAGTCTTGAGGACTCGATTAGTCCTTTCGACTGGATTTTCCTGGGCATGATATACCGGGCTGAAGGAGCGGTGGATCCCATATTCTGCGGCCATCTCGGCCAAGACGTTATTAGCATACTCAGTGCCCCGATCTGGATGAAGCACTTCTGGTGTTCGCCATCTACTGACTATCAAGTCTTCGAAAGTGTCCTTTATGTTGGCAGCATTTGCCTTTCTTAGGGGGGCTACCTCCATCCATTTGGTAAAAAGGTTCTGGTATAACACCGCCTGACGGCGCCTTTCGTACCATTCGTCTTCCACAGGTTCTATCATGGCCAACTTAAGGTCCTCCTCTTCTTCATAGAACCGCGAGAGTGCGTCCGGAACATGGTGCATCGCCCCTTTCCTATGCACTACCTCGAAGTCATACTCTAAAAGGTCGAGTGACCACCTTGCTAACCTGCCAGTTGGATTACGAAGATTACAGAGCCGTCTTAGACTGCTGTGATCGGTGATGACGGTAAAATGATACTACTCCAGATAGTACCTGAATTTATGAATCGCCCAGACGAAAGCTAGGCATTCACGCTCCGTGGTGGAGTAATTACGCTCAGCCTTAAATAGAATTCTGCTGGCATAAGCTATTACTTTTTCTTGACCGTCCTGCTCTTGAATGACTACTACACCCAGACCAGTATTGCTGGCGTCTGTCTGAATTGTGAAAGGGACGCTGAAATCGGAATACGCCAGTATTGGTGATGAGATTAAAGCCTTTTCAAGCGTCTGGAACGCTTCCTCTTGTTCTTCGCCCCAAATGAATGATTGATTTTTCTTGGTTAAGCGGGTTAAAGGCTCACAAATCCTGTCATAGTCTTTAATGAAACGCGTATACCAAGATGTTGCTCCTATGAAACGACGGACTTGTCTTAATCTAGTTGGTCGAGAGTATTCCAATATTGGCCGTAATTTATCCTCATCGACGTTAAGCCCTGTCTGGTTCACTACAAATCCCAAATATTGGACTTGTAGCTTACAGAAGTCGCATTTATCAGGGTTGAGAGTCAACCCAGCTTCCCGAAGCCTTTTAATGGTTTTCTCTAACCAATAGAGATGTTCTTCCAACGTTTCGGTAACGACTATTATGTCGTCCAAATATCCGAACACCTGCGGCCTCATTTCCGGTGTTATCACCTTGTCCATCAATCGCTGGAACGTCGCAGGTGCTCCCGTAAGTCCGAATGGCATCCGCCGATATTGGTAGAGACACTTCCCAGGTATGATGAAGGCGGTCTTCTCTTTGCTTTCCTGAGTCAAAGGTATTTGATGATACGCCTTATTTAAATCCAGCGTCGAAATCTATCGAGCTGAGCTCAGTTTATCCAATATTTCAGTCATGAAGGATAACGGATATGCGTCTTTCTTACTGACTTCATTGACTTTTCTAAATTCAATGCACATCCGATAACCTCCATCTGATTTCCAAGCCATCACGACTGGATTACACCATTCGCTTGATGAGGGCTCTATTATGTCATTATCAATTAGTTTTTGGGCTTCTGCCATTTTATTTGTCAATTTAATTTGCTGAAAGAAAATGCCTACCGCTATTTTATTATTAAAATGGTAAATATACTCAATTCTTCTAAAAGGACCACTCAGTTTCGACTGTACTCCTTATGTGATCATACGACCCAAACTCAAAATTTAATAATTGAGTGTGAGTCCCATGAGAGCAATCGTAAAAAAGTAATACTCTCTTATTGTCTAAGTACTGAGCCTAAATGTTAATAATTGCAGGCCGTTTCTAATTTATCATGTCTGATTGAGCAATGCAGTGAAAATTCCAGCGATGACTCGTCAAAATCGCTGTGGCTTCTTTACGAGTTCGCTGGTACTCCGACTCAAGTTAATTATCTTGCTCAAAAACAACCAGGAATTGTCCCACAAACTTTACTCCAAAAATGCACCTGTTTCCCAAACTCGAGATAATTTTGAATTCGATTTCCTTGTTCAAATTATTAAAATGTACCGGGAGTGTACAACGACCTTCAATAATTTTCGTTACCCCGAAGCCAGATTCCAAAAATTCCATTACCGGACAAGTTACTGGTTTGCCAACTCAGCTAAACCGAATGCTTGGGCTCCAATATAATTGTCGGCCACTCCAAAATCTACTATCGCGTTTACGGCGTAATTTACTATTTTAATTTTTGTGTGCATTTTGCCTAGTAGTTGTCAGCTGTTTTTAATCTGAGAATCACGCGTCGGATCACAAGCCAACCTCCCGACCAGTGCTCAATCACGGCTACTCCACAACTCAATTTTGAATTAATAATTTTCTAATTAATCAATTTCTATTATATTGAATAATTTTTACAATAATCCCTTTTTATCTAATTAATTTATTTTCAGGTAACCACTTTTATTTTGATTGGTCAATTCTAAACCAATCCATTTTTGTTTAATTAATTGATTCTTCCATCAATCCATTTTTCACTTAGTTAATTAATTTTCAATTAATCAATTCTTATTTGATTGATCAATTTTTTAAAATAATCAATTTTCATTTAATTAATTAATTTCTCAATCAATCAATTTTTATTCAATTAATTAATTTTCAATTAATCAATTCTTATTCAAATGATCAATTTCAAATTAATCAATTCTTATTTGATAAACCAATCTTTAAAATTGCTCAATTTTTACTCAATTAATTAGTTTTCAATTAATCAATTTTGACTCAATGAATTCACTTTCAACTTTTCATTTATCAATCAATTAAATTGTTAAAATCAATCAACATTTTCCTTGCTCAGATCTTCAGGCCTCACGTTTTTACTAGTACATTCGCTCGCCTAGCCTATAGTCTATGGCGAGTCACTTCACTAAAATGCGCCGCGGGCGAGACGCAAACACTATTCCCGCCCACCTTCCGTGAGTGGTGCGCGCTCAGAACTACCGGCTGCTAGTGTTTTGAAAGTTCGGAGCATAACAGCCGGTGATAACGTTCCGCCTGACAAGAGTGCGTGGCAGCGCTTCCGCGAGACCACTTTTCTAAGTGTCCTTCTTCCCCCCAGTGTATATGAGAGAGAGAGAGGAGGCGAGAGTGTTGTCTTGTGAAGTGCTTGTACGTAGGTCACGACTGCCTAGTCGTGTTGTTTGATGTTGTGGGTGGTGACAGGTGACAGCCGGCCCTGAGAGTGCCTGACAAACAGATTAAAAACAAAGCTCGACGGGATTACTGATGTCATATTAAAATAAATGATAACCCACCCCCGTCTGATGACGGTTCGTAGCAGCGGGGTTACAATCCCTAGGCCTCGTGGGGTTTGCTTATGGCAACAGGCCATTCCTCTCCAGGCTCCTGTCAAATAACAGGTCCTAATCGGATTCTGTGCTCGACCAGGTATAATCTCTATTTGAATTTAAAATTGAATTTACTTTGAATGGGCGTGACGTTTCCCGTAAAAAAAACGTGAAACGGGATGGTCCCGACGGAATAACCCCTAAGCGGAGGCGTGACAACCGTGCCGCAAGCTGAATGGCACCTGGGTGAGGTGTCTTA
>CAKNWT010311882.1:0-17869 GCA_932066315.1 Andricus coriarius | reverse complement strand
TTCATTATAATTCGAGATTACCTTAAGAATACTTTAGGGTTACGCTGTGGCGTAACGCTAGCGTTCCGCCGGTCCGTCAGGGAAAGCCCCTCAGTGTCTCATTTTTCAACTAAGGGGTTGTTCCTTCTGGACCTAAAATGTCGGGAATTCATCCGGTTATATGCCATTATATGTATTTCAATACCGAGACACTAGGTATTTTTCTTACGTATCAATAATTAAAAATCGATCAATTTCTACTGAATTGCTATTCTTATTAGGTTCATCTGGCCGTGGACGTCCTGGCGAACATTTTGGTGTTTCCTCTGATCCTAACGAACCTTCGAATCAAGGGTCAAGCCACAAACAGGTAAACAAATTTGCTTCTGATTATCAGTAAACATCTTCGTGTACCAACTACCCAATTTGGAAAATGCTCTCCTGTATAGTGAGAAAAATGGAAGATTGCACCATATGGTGTTAGGGTCACGATATACAGTTTGCTTTTAAAAATTCCAGCCCCTTCTTTTCTGCTTACATTCTGATGAATTCCATGTTCTCGTTTGAGCCCGGTTCAAAACTTCTAATTATAAATTTGGCGATTACAGCACTTCCGCGGAATAGAAAAAGTTTAAAAAAATAAGGCTCTATAGAACTCCATGTACACAAAACTTGTGTTGATACAACGTTCTTTCTGTCGAGGCTTCAGCAATGTATTTAATACTTAAATTGAACATTTTTTCCTTATGAAAGTTTTATATTTTAAATTTGTATGACTTGGAAGAATTTTTAGTAACCGAGTATATAATTTTCTCACGCCGTGCTCTCTAGGTCACTTCCCTGGATCCGCGCCTGTTAGAAAGTGGCAATATTTAATATTTTTTCTCCTATGTAAAGCATGTTTTTCAAAAATTGTTCGTCGTCTAACTTCAGCCAAAAGTTACAGTAAAAATATATTATTTTAAATATATATTGAAACTAGTAACTTGTTTCTTTTGAATCATGTAACTGCTCGAGGTCGTGGTTCCCAATTAACTGAAGCCTTGCAAATTACACGATATAGTAAACAATTCTTTTTTTTTTGCCCTACACTCTTTGAAAAAAAAACTTGTCATGCCTGTGAAGCAGCCGCAATGTGGTTAATTTCAGATCGGTGACAATTCTGCACATGCGCACTTCGCAAGCGGGCTCACATGGAAGTTTACACCCGCCTCACCGAGAGTAATGAGTTTGATAGGATTGCCAAATTTCACACTCGACAAAATCGACTTTGACTTTGACCTATTCTAAATCTATTCCTTAATAGCATGGAATGTTCCCGGAACGCGTAAAATGTCCGCCGCTTGGTAACGTTCCAGAATCGTTCCACTGGGACCTGAGAGGAATCTTCCGTTATTGTTATGTTTAGCAAGAATTACCTCGCGAACCGTAAGAGATACGTGAAAATGGATGTCAATTTAGAGTTTTGAGTATTTTCGTTTGGAATGTTCCAGCGGAACGTTCCCAAGCGGCGGACATTTTGCACGTTCCTGGAACGTTTCGTGCTATAAGGGTGCCAATTATTAATTGGCACTATAGTTATGTCCCAAAAGAAACCTAAAGTCGGTATCTTTCATGCATATATGATGAAAATTCCACCTACAACACTTTGGATTTCAGATTCCACATGCTAAAGATATTTTTGCTGCCTTTGGCTCCTGAAAAATATCCAGTACTTGCAGAAACATTAAGAAAAGATTGGCCTGCTTACGCAGAAGTGAGTATTAAAATAATATATTTATGATTCAGCTTAATGGTGATTTTAAACAAACATTTTTTTTAGTATTACAATTTCGTTAAAACTGCCATTGACTGGAGGTCAAAAGAACCGAATTTGCCGCATACAATTTATTGCCCAAGAGGAGATTATAATTCTGGAATTTTCGTAGCCATATCATCTGTAAGTATCTTTATATTAACATTGGATTACATATAGCAGCCTCTTAATCAGTGTAGCCACTAGAAATGAAAATCTAAGAATAACCAATAATTTTGTTTCGATCTTTTTTTTGTAATATTCATTGTATGATGATTTTTTAGCTTGGAGTTTATGATGTGACGATTTTTGCCCACAAGGGCTGCGAACAACTTTTACAAAAGGCTGTGACAGAAACTAAAGTCATTAAATGGACCGAAGGTGTTAGGTTGCATGCCCTTAGTTCTCGTATTATTTCCACTCTTTACTCTATTATTGAGACTTTAAAACACACAAAAGGTATAGAAATAGAGTGGGCTTTATCCGGAAATGTTTTCTTTCGGTCTAAGGAAGAAGGTGCTCCTCTACAAGTTCGGTAAGGTCATTTTCAGTTTATGTAATTTTTGATATTATCGAATTTAAAATAGGCAGGATTTACAAAAACTTAAATTTCAGTCCCATGTAGGCAGAAAACAGCGACCTAAAGCAACACAATGTTAACTTACAAAAATTATTTGTATAGGATGCACACTTTTTTAATTTAAAAAACAAGACAGAAAAAATACATTTGCTTCTATATCAATGCATATTATGAATGATAATAATATACATTTATTGAAAGGTTACCATTACAAAGCTTCCTCTAAGAGAAAGCAAACATTATTTGACTTAATTAATATTGGAAACCTTGAAAATTCATAGGCGGTATATGCTTATTTAGATTATCGCGAATATTTAATGTTTTCATTTTAATGAAATTTATCTGATAATTTACCCGGAGTTTTATCTGTTATTTAAATATCTGGACAAATGAACGGACATCCAACCGAAATGTTAAGGCTTTTTTCCCGGAAAGACGAATGTGAATTGCTCTGAATTTTAATAGTCTTCCTTTTGCATTTTCCCAGGGTGCCCGAAGAATGTTATTTGAATAGAATTAACCAATCCCACGTGCCTCTGATTCATTCTTTGTGGTCTCAACGAAACCATGCTGAACCAGAAAGAACAATGAATTTTCTCATGACAATTGTGAGATTGAATGGAGGATTTGGATTATTTTCGAAGGAAAATAACCAACTCCTCTCCTGGAATTTGCGAGGATCATTTGGTCAATGCGGTGTGAGCCAGACAATCAAAAAGCTCAAAGAAAAGGCTACGCGAAAGTACTTAATTGCACATTTACAAAACAATCAGCAGAACATGGATTCGACACGTTTGGATTCATAGCTACAGGAAATGTGGCTGCAGAAGCATTGTGGAAATCCATGAATGCGAAGTTAAAACAACCGACCGTCACTATCGAAATGAAAAAATTAAGGAATCGGGACTAAAATGGAAGGAGTAAAGGAAGGAACTATAAATAAATATAAGACCATTAACAATAATAATAATATAACGATAATGATATTAATAGAGCCAAAAAGGACTTATCGGATATATTTTAAATAAAGAAATAAACAATTTTTTCTTCACATTATTTGTCCTTCTTTTTTAGCTCCTTCAAATTTGCCTACTTTGCAAAATAATATATTCGATGTTGTAAATTCACTCGTTACTGTTCGATCGAGCAAACTTTCGCGCTGAATTAGAATCTGATTTGTTCCCATCACGTTAAGATTTTGAAATATCTGGCGAATAGTACTTTTTTGAAATTTTTTCACCATAATATAAGTAGAATAAAACATGCTGTATCTACTTAGGTGGTGTATTTGTTTGATACATTTTTTTTATAAAAACAAATGAAAATTATGCATAAGATTTCCCACCATGCATAACTTTTCCACCTGGGTAAAATACAGGGTATGATTGATTATTTTTAAAACTGAGTGTAGACTGGGGTTTGAATGTCCCTACAACTGAAAGACATTCTGTCACATCACAGTTTTTAAAGATTTTTTTCAACGAAAGAGTTGGGTTTGAATCTTCAAATTTATGAACAGATGAACATCATCGACAGTCAAAATACATTGCTAAATAATTAAAAGATATGTACAATGTACATTTCATTTTGAAAATTGAATTCAAATCCTCATTTCACGGCCATTTTTGTAAATCTGTGAATCAAGAAACATCGCTAAATCATTAAAACATCATCATATTAGAACGTTTAAACAATTCAGAAAAACCACAGCGTACGACAAAACATCGCTGAATAAGTAAAATATATCCACATGTAATGTTGAAAATTGAATTGAGATACATGCTTCCCTTTTTTCATGGTTTTCAAAGCGATATATTAAGTCCCACTCCTCCATGTCTCAAGGAATTGAATTAAAAAATTTAAACTTTGATAAATTAAAGCTTGGAATCTCCTGTTTGAAATGAGACCAAGAACATAATGAAATATTCACTTGTTCTCGACTTATAATAAAAAATGTGGAAGCATGTGCAAGACGAAAATCAGTTCGTCGAGCGGTAGTCGTATGTCGAATTTAAATCTTTTTTAACGTGCGAAAAACCACGGACCAAAAAATGTAGTCACCAATGGACCGTCCGATTTTCGTCTTGGTTATGCTTCCACATTTTCCATGACAATTCAAGAACCAGTAAATATTTCATCATGTTTCTAATTTCATATTAAAGATGATATTTCCAACTTTAATTCAGACAACCTACCACTTTTTTCCATTTCCTTTTCTGAATCGTGTAAAAAGTTTAATTTGATAATCGAGAATTGGTCACAAACTTAAAATAATTATAAGGGAGTATTTGAGCAAGACGTCACCATCATGATAGGATAGGTGCAAATGTCATTAAGATTATCATAGTTAGTACATACTTACACTGAAATGCCTACGACTTTTTAGAAAAAATATTCTAAACGTAACAAATTAAAAATTGTATAATGGACTTAAATTATTTAGATCAGTTACTACATTTAAAAGCATTTCCGCTACAAGTCTTTTAAACTCATTCGGTCCATGGTGTAAAACCAATATAGGTTCCCGTTCAAATTAATGACCAGTTTTAATTTGATGTTTTACAATAACTTTATGATTCTTAGGATTGTGTCTAATATTATCGTGATGTTCTATAGATCTAGTGGAAAGTAATCTACCAGTCTCACCTGCATAGCATTTATCACAATTTAAACAAACACTTTTAAATACTACATTACTAAGCTGAAAAATGTTAAGAGAATCTTTACCTAGTTTTATGAACTTATGAAGTTTAGAATCAATCCTAAATGTTGTTTTAAAGTTGAATTCACTCAAAATTCTATTACTCTCAAAAGACAAACTACCATGAAAAGGTAGAGAAACAATACGTTTAAAATCTAAATTATCATCTAGATGTGAATTAATTTGTTGAGGTGAAAGACCTTTAAGGATTTTTACTTTCTCATCAATGTGTTCTGTTGCAATCAATGTTTTCGATGAATGTTGTCAAACTCTTTTGGATAATTATCAGTGTGATCTACATAACGAAAATATATGTGAACAACAGTGAAAAAGAACTGAAAAGAGAAACTTTTAAATATTTGAACTCATGGCGAATCAGTGGTTATTTAGGTGAAAATATATTACGTCGTGATATACTAACTCCTGACACATCCCTAGAATATATGGTTTACGTACAATTCACAAACCAGATTGTCCATTACGACCTGTTTTTTCTTTAATTAATTCTCCCACTTACAAAATGGCCAAGTTATTTAATAATATTCTTAAAGCAGCTTTAGTGGTACCGGAAAGTCAAGTTAAAAATTCTTTCGAGTTTAAAAACTTTATAGTTGAAAGACCAGTTCCTCCTGATCATATTATGGTGTCATTGGATGTATCATCTTTATTCACTAATATTACTATTGTTTTAGTGATGAACAGCATTTTAAGTAGATTGATTCACACTCAAAATTTTACATGTTTACCTTTGACTGAATTTGAAAATGGAATACAGTTTTTGACGAATCAAAAAGTTTTTCAATTTAATAATAATTTTTACCGACAAGTATATGGGACTCCAATGGGATCTTCCATTTCACCTGTTTTAGTTGACCTTGTTATGCAAGATTTATAGTCAATAGTTATGAAAAATTTAGATTTTACCATTCACGCATATTTTCGTTATGTCGATGACACTTTTATTATTTTACCTAAGGATACATTAGATTATGTTTTACATCAATTTAATTGTTTACATCCGTGGCTTAAATTTACATACGAAATAGAACCTAACAATTCAATTTCCTTTTTAAACGTTAAAGTTATTAAAACCAATGATGGCACTATTATCACGGATTGGTACAGAAAAGATACTTATTCAGGCAGATATATTAAACTTTTTTCTAACCATGCTATACAGCATAAAATAGCCATTATAAAAAATCTCGTAGATACATCGTTTAAATTATCATATGAATCTTTTCACAACTCTAATATTGATATAGGTGGTTACAGTCTGCAACGAGCTAAATACGATGATCCGGCAAAAGTCTCGTGCACCCTGAGGACACCGAGCGACCCAAGGACGACCGCCTTCTGCATTTTCCCCGCAAGTGTCTTAGCATTTTCTTGACACGCAGGGATGCTTTTCAGGTTATTAACCAGTAAAACCTTGGCACCTCCAAGAGCACCGATGATCAAGACGATTAGCTTAACGGAATATTCCGGGTACAGCGGTCGCAACTCCCTTATAAATTCTTTATACCTCGCTTTCTTTTCATTCTCCTTGGCTATGATGTTTTTGTCAGCTGGTGCCGAAAATGCGATAACGAACATGGTTCGTTTCTCGAAGTCAAGAAGGACTAATTCAGGCCTCGAGTGCGCAACAGAAACAATTGTCGAGAATATGATGTTCCAGTATATCCGACACTTCTTATTCTCGACAATTGATTCTATTTCCCTAGGAGCGTTTAGCGTAGCGGTATTTGGGCTGATGCCTTAAGAGTGACAGAAATGGTAAAAAAGCACTCTTAGTGTCGCATTGTACCTTTGGATGTAGGTCGTTCCCGCATGAGTTGGACAACCAGATAGTCTGTGTCCTAGATGCTCGGGGTGTGCATGACACGCTCTGCAGCTATCATCGGGAATGTCTTGGCGCAAAATGTGGCGACGGTATGCTTGAGTGGAAATGACACCGTCTTGGCATGCCAAAATGAAACCCTCCGTGCCCGACTTCAATCCGGGTGATTTAAGGAAAGCAAACGTTAGCTCATATGACATCGACAGATCCTCCACATTTCTGTGGAAGATGCCATGCATCTTCTTCTCGAGGAGCTGTTCGTGGAAGTTTTTCTCCTGTGCTTTCTTAATCCGGGCCTTCAGGAGTGAGTACTCGAGATGCATAAGATTTGATTCACCTTTGCCAACTTTTTCGTGTTTCCTGACCATTTTAAGAAGAGGGTCTTGTCCATTTGCGACTATATGTGCTGTACCCAAAATAATCATGTTGTGAAGACATTCAATATTTAGTATTCCGCAGTGAGTGAAGAAGTGTGATGAGCGTAATCTTACTTTGACCGCTCGTAAGCTATAATACTAAAATAGTAAGGTCCCCATGCGTTCAAGGCAGTAGCTCGCTTGTACATTAAACGCATGTCGGTGTTACTGTCAGAGTATACAGTTCAGACTTAAAATGCATGGTATTACACCTATTTTGTATAGTGCTACCTCCACACTAAATTAGTATGAATCTGTGCTTTCATAGTTTAAAATAAGCTATACTAATGTAGCTTGAGACGAGATCATACGCGAAAAGTAAGTATGTTTTCTCGGTGTATGTAACATCAATATTGTGAAGGCCGAAACAAAGGTGAATATTTCTACCTATACCTTAGTAC
Organism: Andricus coriarius; assembly: GCA_932066315.1. Lineage (NCBI taxonomy): Eukaryota > Metazoa > Arthropoda > Insecta > Hymenoptera > Cynipidae > Andricus > Andricus coriarius. Next base: position 10,157 of record CAKNWT010311882.1, on the reverse strand, counting down.
CAGCAGAAGCTATAAGAAGTTACGAAAAATGTTATAATAATTAATAGAAATAAAATTATCCATGTTTGATTTAAAAAAGCTCAATATTCATCACGATTCAAAACTTCTTCTAAAAACCTTATTTTATAGGCGGTTTTCCAGAATGTTGCCATTGTCTCGAGTACTTTTTGGTCTACAACAAAAAATAAGAAAACACAATCAGTCCTAAAAAAAGGAATTAAAATTATACAAATTATATTAGAAAAAAAATCTTTTATTAAATTCACACTTGTGTTACGGTAAACAAATTTTCGACAAAATATTACTTTTCGAATATCTTAAAAACTTGCAGTAATGGGGACAAGTGAGATTCGAATTTAGCGAGAAGAATCACTGAATCGAGTAGTAATAAGTCACTTTACTGCTATTAATGCAATGAATATATTATGCCAAAAAGATGGCAAATTTGGAACAGCTGAAAAATATGGTCAAATAGTGTGAAAGAAGAATTATTTAGTTATTTAAGTAACATATATCCGAGCAACGCCTATTCACTTTATATGTTACGACATTTATAGTTAAGATTAAATAAGCCAATAAAGCTGAAAAGTAATGACGAATAAATCGTGACAAATTGCATTACATTTAATTAATTTTTCTTAATTAAAACTTACCATTCTACAATCGATTCCTTAATTTTTTCATTTGTATAAGAACGTATGGTTGGTGTACTGAGAAATTCACGGATTTCATCAATTTTTCTGAAACCAAATTTCCTCTAGCTACGAATCTAAACGAGTCATATCCATTGGCTGCCAATTCTTTGTCAAGTGTACATCCCAATACATTTACGTAGCCTTTTCTTCTGGCTTTTTCGATTGTCCCACCAACAGCGCCTTCACCAAATTCTCCTTGCAGAACCCAGGAGAGGAGTTCGTTATTTTCCTTTGAATATAGTCCAAGTCCTCCACTCAATCTCAATCTTGTCATGAGAAGATTCATTGTCATTTCTGGATCTGCCTGGTTTCGACGAGCCCACAAAGAATGTATCAGACGCACGTCTGATTGGTTAATTTCCTTCAAATAACATTCCTCAGGCACCCTGAACAAATTTTGAAGCGTTAACTATTACAATTCAGCAATTTAAAATTTTTAAATTTTGGGTCGCTGAATCCGAATCCAAGGTCGGAATTCCGCCATCATCCTCAGATTTTTTTCTAACCTCAAAAAACATAATTTTTTGGCTGTTTTTCCATTAAATAATATGTAACAAAAAAATCCGTGTTTTTTTTCATTTTGACCACAAATTCGGATTCAGCGGCGAAAAATACATAGAAATGTTCTTTGTTGGTCCGCTGGGCCCAATGCTTTGCGGTGGGGGAGGGGGTGCACATAGAACAATACCGTAAAATCTTTTCAAAAAAAATTGGATGTTTAGCCAAACCAGAGTAGTGACACTCTATGGATTTCGTGCCGCTGAATCCAAATTCGAACTGAGAATTCCAAAGTTAGCTTTTTTTCACTTCCTAACCTTAAAAAAATTGTTTTCGTGGATATCTTTGTTGGTGATAGAAAAAATGTTATCGAACAATACAAGCTTGTTCGGAAATTCTGACAGAGGATAAACATTTAGCGTTTCGAAGTACATAGACATTGTCTATTTCCACAACGCCGACAACCAGCACCGTGACCTAGAAGAGAAGGAGGGGCACAGAGGAAACCCCACCAGAAGCTAGCCCCCTGACGGTGAAGGACACGGGCCACCCAGACTCACTATTCACTGTGGAGCAGTTTGAGCTCTTCAGGGAAGCCACCTTCAGGGCGCTCGAAAGAGTGTCCCCAGATTAATGGTCAAAATTCGAGACTTCTTTCTGTAGCGGAGGGGTCTTTGTATTTGTCGCAGACAACCCAGCGGCTAAAGCTTGGCTACATAATACAGTGGCCGAGGCAAGGCCCTGGGAAGGTGCAAACCTAAAAGTATATGGGATTGAGTTGCTCCAAACGATGGTCTGGACTACGGCGTGGTTCTCAAGTAAGCTAGAAGACCCGTCTGTGGTCCTTCGGCGATTGGAGGAATTAACCTTTTACTAAGGACAGCGCTCTGGCAAATCGTCAGACACGATCGGCCTCAGGAAGAAGACACAGCGGTGGGTACTATGCAGCTTCCAGTTGTAAAAATTCCTGAGTTCCAGACTTGCGGTCCTCAATAACAGGCCCTTCTACCACCTTAGACAGGTCACCTTTAGGGTTGCCGGCCAGGCATAGCAGGAGCCTGTCGGAACACAGGAACACCGGGAGTAGACCTAAAATTACTGCCCCTGGCCTAAACATTACCCAAATTAACTTGCATCACAGCAAAAGACGTCTCTTCTGTTCTATAGAGAGGCATGGACTTGGTTATTTCAACATACTATAAGGGGATTGGGGGGGGGGGGCTGGTTTTTGTTACCAGCCGATCGTCCCTGGCGATTCACCAGGTTGCTGTCCTTAGTGAAAGGTGGAATGCCTCCAATCGCCGAAGGATCACATACGGGTCTTCCAGCTTACCTGGGAACCACGCCGTAGTCCATACCATCTTTTGGAGAAACTCAACCCCACATCCTTTTAGGTGTGCACCTTCACAGGGCCTTGTCTTGACCACTGTATTATGTAGCCAAGATTGACCCGCTGGGTTCGCTGTGACAAATACGAAGACCCCTCCCCTACAGAAGGGTTTTTTGTTACACATTATTTAATGCAAAAATAGCCAAAAAACAGTGTTTTGAGGTTAGAAAAAAACCTGAAGGTGATGGTGGAATTCTGACCTTGGATTCGGATTCAGCGACCCAAAATCCATAAGATGTGACTACTCTTGTCCGTCGGACAAACTACTTTTTTTGTGTGGCTGTCTTACGTTTAGATATGAAAAAATAGAATCAGGAATCATTCACGAATTAGGTCATACTTTTATTTGTGGTTTAATTTTGAACCAAATTGTTGCATTTTAACTACAAAAGGTCAATTTTTAACTAAAAATAGAAAAGTTAAATCTTCAGTGAAAAAATTTATTTTAGACATGAAAAAAACGAATTTTCAACCGAATAGATAAATCTTCGACCAAAAAATACTTTTTAACCAAGTGGTTTAACTTTTAACCAAGCAGTTCAATTTTCAACCAAAACAGACATTAGATAAACTTAAAATGAAAAATATTTTCGCCTATATTACTACCAAAAAAGATTTTAAGTTTAAATCAAAGCAGTTGAATTCACCCCAAGAAGAAAAATTTCAATTTCCCTGACCAAAAAAGATTAATTTTCAACCAATCAGTTGCATTATTAACCAAAGAAGACGAAATTTCTGCAAAGAAGATTAATTTTATTCCAAAAAAGACCAATTTTTAACAAAATAATTAAATTTTCAATCAGAGACGAGTCTTCAACTAAAATTATGTATCCTTCACCAAAAAAATTAAATGTTAAGAAAGTAGTTTAAATTTCAATCAAGGGGTATAATTCTCAACCAAGAAAGATAAATTCTCAACTAGAAATATAATAGTTGAAATTTGAACCAAAAAAGGTTTTTATTTTAAATCAAAAACAGTTGATTTTTCAACCAAAAAGGATGCCTTCTTTACTGAAGTTTTAACTGTTCAGCAGAAGATTTCCGTTTTTATCCAAAAAGAATAATTCTTAAATAAAAATATAATAGTATAGTTTCTTTCATACAAAAATCAAACTGATTGATCCATTTACGCGCCCTTTTGAAACCTTTGTGTTCCGGAAGGCAGATGTCGTCAGCGAGGGGACATTTTTATGATTTTTACACAAGAGTCAGATTTCTCGTTTCCACCTCTACGCCTTCTCAGTCAGCACAGCAAACTTCCGTCTCACTCATGCAGCTGAGGAAGGAGGCGTAGTGGTGAAAACGAAACACGTGGCTCAGGAGCCAGTAGCTGCTCATCCTGGTCATCACAAACAATACAGAATTATAAAAAAACGTGCTCTCCGTGACACAAAAAGGAGTAGCTACATTTGCGCCATGTTTCTGGTGTCCAGACTAATTTACATTCGATCATGCTAAAAATTACATAACTGTAAATGATCTTACCGAACTTTGACAGCAGCAGATTCTTCTTTAGGCTTGAAGAAAGTATTACCGGGTAAGCTCCACTCTACTTCTAACCCCCTTGTCTGTTTTAAAGTCTCAATAATAGAGTCAAGAGTCGAAATCATTCGAGAACTAATGGCGTAGAACCTAACACCTTCGGTCCATTTAATAATTTTAGTCTCTATTACAGCCTTGTGCAAAAGTTTCTCGAAGCCCTCGTGGGCAAAAATTATCACATGATAAACTGCAAACTAAAAATTCATCTTAGAACTGAATACCACAATAAAATGAAATAACACTGCTTATTATAATATACGTAAAGATACTTACAGATGATATTGCCACAAAAATGCCAGAATTATGATCTCCTCCTGGGCTATAAATTGTGTGCAGCAAATTCGGTTCTTTCGACCTCCACTTAATGGCCGTTTTAACGAAATAGTAATACTAAAATACATTTTTGTTTAAAATCCACATTTAAATCAATCTTAAATATTTTATTTTTATACTCACCTCTAAGTTAGCAGGCCAATCTTTTTTTAATGTTTCTGCAAGCAGTGCCCATTTTTCAAGTGCCAAAGGAAGCAAAATATCGTCAGCATGTGGGGTCGGAAATCTAGGGTGCGTCAATGTCGAGAACTAGCGCAAGGGGGTAATAATTTTTAAGATGTATTATAATTTATGGATGACATTGGTTTAACATTTATTTTGTGGAGTTTAAAATAATTAGGGAACAATAAAAGTAAATATTTATTTATAAAATATCTCATAGAAAAATCATTATTTTACTATATCATATAAGTTTCAGCAGTTTCAAGCCTAAATAAAGTTTAGTTAATTTATATTGCAAACATTTTAATCCAGAACATGCAAAGAATATGAATTGTAGACAATCAGAATTGAAATACGAATTCTGCCAAAATTTCAAGGTTACACTTTCTAAGATAGTAAATATTTCATGCATAAATTTATAAAAATCTGCACTGAGTTTTAGAGAAGAAACAGTCTACACAGGAAATTTGTCTTTTGACTGTATACCGTGACCCTAAAACCGTAAGGTGCTATCATCGATTTGGCTGACTGTTTGGCATTTTCAAATTGGGTATGTTTTACATGTACATGCAGAAGTTTACTGATAATGAGAAGCAAATTTTTGTTACCTGTTTCCGGCCTGAACCTTCAGGTAGGTGGCGAAATCTAGGAGTCGAAGATTCGCTCTGATTAGAGGAAACACCAGAATGTTCACCAGAACGTCGGCGGTCCGGTAAACCTAATTGGAATAACAATCAGGGCGGAAAGGATGAATTCTTCATAGTAGATACGCAAGAGAAATATGAATTTTGTCGGTAAGGAGTAAGTATGTGTAATCTCACCAGATGGAGCATGAATTGACGTACGATTTTCCATCGAAAACTCAAAATAGATATTTTTCATTCTTTTTTAAAAAAGGCGAATATTTCCTAAGCTACGATCGACAATTTAGGACCCTTTTTGCAGAACGTTTCATTAAGGAATGTTCTTAATGTAAATGTAGAGTCAAACTCAATGTTATTTGCAAATTTCTGTTTTACCTTTAAGAAGTTTAACAATTGAAAAACAATTTTAAATACAGAAAAGGCTTGACTAAACTATCATTAAGTAATATAAACTTCATAAATATATAGTATTAAAATAAAAAAAATTAATCGATGTTAAAAGTTTTTCATTCAAAATTGTTAAATTTGGAACGAATCAAAGTTAAAATCATTCAATATCGACTGGTTCTCACCAAATCCAAGTTGGATTAATTTCACTAATTACTAGTAGAGGAGACCACCCTACAGTAGATACTGATCCTACAGAAGATAATCCTTAATTATAAGCACAAATATAAGTAAAATAATTGATTATAATTACAATATATTAACACGTATCGTTTCTTGGCTATTAATTGTATTAAATTAATTATTTAACGTCCGTAAGTATTTTTAATTGATGATTATCTATTTTGGGATCATTATCTACTTATGGTGGTCTCCCCTGCAATAATAATTCAACTATAATGAGAGAAATGTAAGCCACTAAAGATTAGTAGAAAATTACTCATTCTATCAGCGAGGAATTTTAGATTTCTCGAGGCACGAATTTATTTAGGGCTGTATATATTAATCAAATTAAGGATATAGAAATGGGCAACGGAACGAACGGAAAAGTTTAATGGAAAAAACGCGATTGTGTAAAATTTTTTACTTCCCGAGAAAAAATAATTCGAATTGGCTAAGTTTGCGATTACTCCCAAATTAACAAAGAGCCAAGCCATGCTCAAGACGTTTTCTAGTTAGCCCTCCTAGCAGCGAGCGAGGCTTTATTTAATTTTATTTATATTCATGGTATCTATGTTTTATCTATTAATAAGATTGTTTACCTACAATAATTATGTTCTTTGGACAGCGAATCCAAAAATGCTGTCAATTTTTTCCTATCCGTAACAGTTCACAAGATACTTGTAGAAAATGACAGGATTAATCTTTTTATGGAAAATTTTATATGCCTGTAGCTATTGAGACCGACATTTTGTAATTTTTGACCCTGGCAAATGTTAATCCAACTCAAGTGCAACTAAAGTCGAAATATTTTTACTCGGGTTTCCATTGAAATAATGATAAAAGGCATCATTGTGATACTTTAAAATCAACTATGTCACCTCAACCAACATAAGGTGTTCACAAGTTACTGCTTAAAAATAAAAATAAAGAATTAGAATTATTTGCACACTGAATCTTTTTTATCTTGGCTTATCTCGAAATTTAATATTTCGGCAGTCTCTCATCACACGAGTTGAATCGTCAAATATTTGTTGGAATCAAACAAACATTTGTTTGACCCTATATCAAAGATTAAATTTGTTTGATTCAACAAAATATTTTCTTAACGCTATATAATAAAATTTTATACAAAAGAGTATTTTCTGATTGTTTACATCGAAAAAATCGACAACTTCATCTTATCCAGTATATTGTTTCAACTTGTTACATGTTTCACCTCCCGAAGTTAGAGAATTATTACTTTCAGAATTCAATTTTAAAACTTTTTACATTTTACCAGAATAGCAAAAATTATCACTGTGGATTTATTATCATCTTTACCCTTGTTCATTTAAACTTCTAACTGATTACCATAAGGACTTTCTATATTGATTTAGTACAAAAGGTTATTTCAAATTCCGATCACAGAACTCTATTTTGCAGATCTCATCTTAACTATTAACTTTGTTGAGTTTTTTATTCTAAGATATTTTCCATTCAATAATTGCAACATGTAAATCCTGGATCAAATATATTTTTAATTTATTATAATGAAACAAATTTGCAGTCTTTAAAAAAATTTTTTAAACTGCGATTTTTTCTGGTCTTACAAAATACTTGTATGGAGGACCATTTCGCTGGCCCAACCACCCACGCAAATTCAACTTTTTTTGGGCCAAATATTTAGTGCAGAATATGTTAAAATTTTTACAACCAAAATTAGAATTTGTTTAACACCGGAAGTAGCTGATAACTCAAAATAACACTGGCCGGACCAGCGAAACGTTTCGCTGGCCCCGACTTGATCCAAAATTAACTTTATACGGGCTTATTATTTTCGTCTTAATTTGTTCAAATTTGTGCAACCAACTTCAACCCCTAAAAACTACCCCCTATGCTGCAAACGCCATGGCCGGGCCAGCGAAACGATTCGCTTATCCCGAAATTATCCAAAATCAAGTTTATACGAGCGTATTATTTTCGTCCTAATTTGTTCAAATTTGTGCAACCAACTTCAACCCCTCAAAACTACCCCCTATGCGGCAAACGCCATTACCGGGCCAGCGAAAGAGGCGAAAATAATACGCTCGTATAAACTTGATTTTGGATAATTTTGCGATAAGCGAATCGTTTCGCTGGCCCGGCCATGTCGTTTGCCGCACAGGGGGTAGTTTTTAGGGGTTGAAGTTGGTTGCACAAATTTAAACAAATTAAGACGAAAATAATACGCTCGTATAAACTTGATTTTGGATAATTTCGGGGTAAGCAAATCGTTTCGCTGGCCCGGCCATGGCGTTTGCCGCATAGGGGGTAGTTTTTAGGGGTTGAAGATGGTTGCACAAATTTGAACAAATTAAGACGAAAATAATACGCTCGTGTAAACTTGATTTTGCATGATTTCGGGGTAAGCGAATCGTTTCGCTGGCCCGGCCATGACGTTTGCCGCATATGGGGTAGTTTTTAGGGGTTGAAGTTGGTTGCTCAAATTTGAACAAATTAAGACGAAAATAATAAGCCCATATAAAGTTGATTTTGGATCATGTCGGGGCCAGCGAAACGTTTCGCTGGCCCGGCCAGTGTTGTTTTGAGTTATCAGGTACTTCCGGTGTTGCACAAATTCTAATTTTGGTTGTACAAATTTGAACAAATTCTGCACTAAATATTTGGCCCAAAAAAAGTTGAATTTGCGTGGGTGGTTGGGCCAGCGAAATGGTCCTCTTGTATGGCTCAACGTGGCAATATCTACGTTATTTGATTGGTTTCACTATAGTTTTTTATGTGTTTCTGAATGAATTTTACCCTGTAGTGGTGGACGAGGAGAAGACCCGGAAGGCACAGGTCGCCCGGAACTGGAACTGGACCCGTCGGACTGGGTACTGAATTCTGCAACAAGGAATAGATTTATTTTTCTAATCAAAAGATCGCCAAATATGATATCGTAAAGATGATGTGAATTAAATGTCAATTAAAGAATCATATTAATTTTTCCATTACTTTGCATTTTTTTATCGTGCAGGATTCATCAACCAAATAAAAGTTATCTCCCCATAAAATCTAAAAATCTCATGTATTTCAAATATGTTTCTTTCATATTTTACAAAGTATTTGGTTTATATTTTTTCACTTTAGCGCAATTCGAGAAATTACTTGACTGAATTATACAATTATAATAAGGATAAGTGTTGTATACTTCTTTTTACTACCGAATAGACTTTGGAAAAAAATACTAATTTGTATAAGATGCGGATTAAATTGAAAACTTGTTATTTGCAGAAAGCTGAGAAAAATACTACGAGATATTTATTTCAGATATATACACTGTTAGAAAAATCTGTACTAGATTTAGTATACATGTGATGGAAGCAAGAATGCACAACATGAAATTAAATTTAGTATACCAGCGTATAGTAAATTTAGTATATGCATATACTGAATTTAGTATACACGTAAATGAAATTTAGTATACAAGTGTACTAAATTCAGTATACATGTTGTAACCCCGGCTTTCCAACTTTTACCGTGTGCTCCACGGCTAACCACGTATCCTGGCCGGGGATGGGCCAGGATTGGAAAACCCAGTTACTTTATTAATCATTTATTTGGCGATCACCATGAAATAAGTATTTTTCCTAGCCACTTACCTGTAGCTGCGACACCATCACCGGATTCTGCCGAGTTCGTGAGTCGCACTCTTTCGACTCACGAACCACCCACGAAGCTCCTCGAATTTCTATTTAACACAGGCGCCAGGTAGGTTTCCCTACCAGAGCCCCGTTGGCGCCGGTCCTGTCGCAGCCACTAGGATGAGCCCCTGGCTACCCGCTAGCCTGTCTGAGAGAAGGGATGGGATCGGTGGAGCGAGAGAGAGTCTACCCCGAAAATGACGGCAATAAAATAACTCTGAACACTCCGTTTGATAACAAAGAAAAATCAAATTCTAAATTTTATTTAAAACAAGAAATATCGGATGCGCACACAAAATAGTGCACAAGCCGATCACACAGTCACGAATTACGCCCCCAGCAATGGTCGAGCAACCGCCAGAGTATTCACGCCGGCCACAAAATGGCCGACCGTGACGCCCGCCTTTGCACTACGTCGCCCGACGTATCGGGCGCGTGTCCACAGCCGCGGGTCTGTTGAGGAACGCCCGCCTCACTATTCGTAGCCGGGCCTTGAGCCGGGCGTGCCTCACTCCCGGGTGTCACGAGAGTCTCGGCCAGCACTAGCTTCTACGTCACACACGCGGTCCCCCCGGTCACGCCGCGCGAGGTCGAGAGAAGCGAACACTGTGAAGCCAAAAAC
>CAKNWT010311881.1:0-10602 GCA_932066315.1 Andricus coriarius | reverse complement strand
TTAATTTTTTTTTCGTATTTCGGATCGATTGACCAAAAATTTTATTTTTTATATTTCTAATGTTATTTTTTTACGTTCAAAACAAAAACCACGCTTCCTACCAAAGAATTATTAACAACAAATGTCTACATCTTTTTTGGATACATATTTTCTGTAATTCTGGAATTTTTTAAATAACATTTTTAACGATTAAGACAAATAATATGTGTCTCATCCAAAAAAAAAAATGGTTACAACAAAATTTGTTCATATTTTTTAGATGAACAGTTTTGCTTTTCAGCATTTTTTCATATTTCGTATAGTTTGGGTAGAAAAGGAAATTTTTGATTTGCTTAAAAACATTTTTGATGGGTAAAACCAGAACCACTAGTCAAAAGTAACTGGTTAACGAACTCGTCATTTATTTTTATGCCTTAAAAACGTCTGCCAATGCTCAATCCAATCTAATCAGCCTTTCGAAAGTTATCGTGCCTGCAGGATACAGACAGACTAAGTAAAAGTCGCTTTTCCTGACTCGGGGGGTCTCAAAACGTGGACATTTGATGAAAATCGACAAAGTCAAATTTTACCTAAAACTAACACCTTCTCATTAGGGTGAGAATGTAAAAAATGTAGAGGATCCAAAAGCGTAAATCGAAGAGAATGCGAAATGGAAAAAACGTAAAGCTCGCTAGAATGAATGATTAGAAGGTCTTTTTACTAGTAACGGCGGCACTTTACCGCAAACTAATTACAGACACGCAGTTTAGCTCGCAATCAGTAGTTACTAGCAAGCATGTAGCGGTAACACCTCTTCGGCTTCTGAATGGAATCGTGGTTTTGCTAGCTGTTATCTTTGTGCAGCTTCTTGAGTCTGCTTCTTCGTCTTGATTACGGTGGTGCGAATTTTAGTACCTCAGGAATACCGACGTCAAATTCTCTTTACGTGCGCTGGATACCACCACAAACAAACCCAAACATTAAGCCAGAAAAGAGAAGAAGATACCAGTCTCTTGCCGCAATTTGTTTCGCTCACTGCTTCGTACGTGAAGTAAATAAATCCCAGAATAAACTCGTCTTCCATTTAACTTAGAAGTCGATTAAATTAAAAAAAAAATGGTAACTTAAGAATTCTTGATCAATCTTTTATTTTTACTAGAAAACAAACTTCTAAATTCGAGCCAAAATTATATCCTGAGATTTCAGAACAACGAAATAAGTATTATAAGTTTGGTTTTAAAGTTACATAAATATTATTTACTTAATTTTCTTGAGAAAATTAAAAGAGACTTTTAAAGATTTTAGATGTGTTGAAAAATAATCTAGAAAATTTTTAACAAATTTTTTCATTTTACTAGATCTTACAAAATGCACTGGAAATTCCATTTAAGAGCAATTTGGGGTATAGCCCTAAATCGCCTTTTTTAAATTTAACACAACATTCGCTCGCTCCGAACGTAAACAGGCAAGGCCAGATGAATCATATATGTTGGATTTGGGTGCAAGACGCAACCTGATGCAACTAACGCGCTGAGAATGCGGTCCTTATGCCATTTGTCACGGTTGACTGAGCTCGGTCTCCCTTTTGGCCCCGCGACTCCTATCAGGAAACTGTCGAGGAATCAATTGTGGGAACGAAGTAAATAGGTGATACTTAAATGGGATTCCCAGTGTATTACGAAAAATTCGAGAAAGTTTGAAAGAAATTTAAAAATATTCTGTAAATTTTCCAAGTTTTATTTTTTATTTTTAAAAAATTTTTTTAAATCATTAAAAATTTAAAAGATTGCCTGAAAATCGTCCACATTTTGTTTACATTTTTAGAAATCTTTTCAAATGTTTAAAAATGTTTTCATATTCATTGTGAAAACCAGGAATTTCAGGAACAATTTTCTATTCCCTTTAAACCTTTCAAAATTCTTTAAAAGCTTCTGAAGAGTCTACATTTTGATTAAAAGTTTTTTTAAATTTTTTCAAGTTAAAAAAAATTTTCTGACTTTTCAAATCTTCTGAATAGCTCTTGAATCTAGCCGAATTAAAAAAAAATTAAGCTTGCCAAATTGAAATATTTTGCTTAAAAATCTTCTACACTTTTTTAGAAATTTTAGAAAATAATTTGGAATCTTTTGACATCTTTTTCAATTTTCTCGTAAAATTCATTTTTCATTATAAAAAATTATTTAAAACTCTCCCATGATTCTTTAAAAAATTTCTTTTTGAATCTCTTGTGAACTTCTAAACCTTCTAAATATCTTTAAAATGATTCGTTTTTTCCAAAAACTTTTTTAAAATTCTGCAAAATTAGAAACATTTCCCTAAATTCTTTCGCATTCTACTTGGACAATTTTTGAAATGTTTCGAAATGTTTTGAAATCTTCGTAGAGATCTAGAGAGAAATTTTTTATTCTATAGAAACCTTTCAAAATTCTTAAAGATCTCATTTTTTTAATATCTACATTTGTTAATTTTTCGAAATCTTTAAAAGTATTAAATAATTTGTGAATCGTTTTAAAACTTCTAAATATCACTTAAAGTTACTTGAATTTTTTCTAAAATCTTGTAATCTTGCAAAATTTTACTTTACAGTTTTTTATATTCTTTTTCAATATTTTAGGAAATAACTATAAATGTTTTGAAACATTTGTGAATTTTTCCTTAATTGAATTTCTAAACCTAAAAGACGAATTCTCTATAAAAAAGTTGAATTTCTAACCCGAAGATATTAATTATGCTACGAAAAGTTAAAATACAACTGTATAGTTGAATTATCTACAAAAATAATAGAGTTTCCAATAAGATATTGAGTTTCCAAGCCAAATAGTTTAATTTGAAAATAAAAATGATCAATTTTCAATCAGAAATGTCAAATATTCATTCGAAGATGAAAAAATTGATTTCTCAAAAAAAAACTAATTTTCAACAAAATTGTTAAATTTTTAATCAATGACATGGATCTTCAACTAATGAAATAAATTTTTTACCAAATAGGTTAATTTTCAATCTAGAAAATTAATTTTCTTCCAAAAAAAGAGGAACTTACAACAAATTACATCAATTTTCCACCAATAATCGATTAGTTACATTTTTTGTCAACAAAAAATTAAGTAATCAAAAAAAAGAACGAATTTTCAACAAAGTAGTTAAATCTTCAAGCAACAAAATTAATGTGTAACAAAATAGGTCAACTCTTAACTAAGATTGTTGAACTGCCAATCAATAAATCGAATTTTCAACAGAAAAAGATGAATTTTCAATGAAAAATTTAATAGTTGAATTTTAAATTAACAGCGATTAGTTTTCAGTCAAAAAATAGATTAGTGAAACTGTCAGTTGAGAAAATTATTTTTTAACTAAAGAAAAACGAATTTTTGAGAAAATAGTTAATGCTTCAACCAAATAATAGAATTTTTAACCAAAATATATAAATGAAGGATTTTGAGGAAATCTGATGAGTCGGATTTTTGTGCATACCACTTCAGAACCATTTAGTAGTTAACTTAAATATTGATAGATTCAGAAAACAGCAGATGGATAAAGAGAGGTTGATGACCAGTTATATATCCGGCTATCCAATCAGCTATATCGATTATAGAAGAGGTCACGGCACCTCTAATCTTGGTACCAAGTACCAAGTACTCAGAGCTCGTGATTGGTGAACCGAATCCTTGACTTTTAGCCTGATGATGAGGTATAGTACTCGGGCGCTCCCACGCCAGGAGAAGATCCATCATCTCGCGATCGGTATGTACTATATATACATCTTCAATAGTGAATGAATAATGTTTTGAAGATTGTGATGCGATTAGAATTGATATAAAAGGAACATCTTGTTAAACATGGTCCTTGTGCCACAAGTATTCGTGTGGCAATCAGAGAAGGGCCAAGGCCAGTCATGTTATGTTATGCCAGAATACAGCTTCCTGATTTACGCTTGGCATTTAAATGCTACCGCACCTGGTATCCGTAATTATAGCTTACAGAAGATTATATGCAGCTCTTTGTAGATATTATTGTTCTAGTCTAGTGTAACATTATATTCTTGCTCATGTTACAAGTATCATGTAGGACGTAGGTGTAGGACATAAAACATACAATCACTTCATAATTATCGGTCAAAACACTTTATGCTAATATGTTCGACCTTAAACTCCAGGCTGCTGGGTCGTAAATGCAGGATGTTTTTTGCCAACTTAATAATGTACCAACTTTAGAATTGGGCTCTAGGTTGAATGTTCTGATTATTACACAATAAATGTAAGTTAATCAAGTTGATCCCGAAATTGGAAGAAACGCCTTTTCAAGTTAAAAATTTACAGAACCATACTGCCGTGCAAATGAAATAAAACGTCATCATGACCAATAATTAACACTTTTCAATGTATAAATTTCTGAAAATAAACCAAGAATCTTACGATAAAATTTGGACAAACACCACAAAATGCTCCTATTGCAATTCTTGAAAACAAAATAAAAATTTCTTTCTTTGGACAAAAATAAAAAAGAGAAAAGAAAAATGAGAAGGCAACCAACCAAATCCCCTTCCTTCTCTTTTTTATTTCTTTCGTCTTTTTTATTTGTATTACTTCGAAATAACAATAAAAAAGCATAGATAATATGCACCAACGTTTCGGTGCTCATACAGCACCCTTATCAAGGTAAGAAAAATTAGAACAGGTGGGAACAGCAACAAAAATACGATGCTACCTCCTGGATGCCTGAGAACTAAGTGTGGGTCTAAAGGTAAATCCTGTATACCTGAGAGCTAAGTATGGGTCTAAAGGCAAATCCGTTATGAACAAACAGGAAATAAGAGAAAGTCAAGACTCATGAAAATCTATTACTAAATGTAATTAATCATAATAGAATAACTTTTGTTTAATTTATCCAAATCTGTTTTCAAATTAATAGAGAACTTATTTTGTTTTTCAATATGAGGCATTTCCATAAATTCTCTCTTTCTCTCATTACTTTCACTATGTAAAATTTTAACATTATCCCAGTCGAACTCATGGTCAATATCAACAAACCCTCTCGTGTAACTAGCAAGAACACTCTTATAACATCGTCCCAATCGAACATCACTTTTGTGTTCCTCCACCCTAGTATTAAGAAGTCTGTCAGTCTGTGCCACATAATTCATCTTACAGATCTTGCAAGTGATCTTGTTAACAACACCACCTTTTTCAAATTTGTCTAAAGGATCTTTACAAAAAGTTATTATTAAATCCATTTTAAATGGTATACGGAAAATGGTATGAATATTAAATTTTTTTAACAGAAATTCAATAGTTTTCGAAATTTGACAAAAAAAAATGGGAGAACAAAAGTATAAAAAGAACTATATTCTCTTAATTCCTTCTGATCATCTGTAGATAAAATGTTACTTCGTTCGTTTTTGAATGAGCAGAAAAGAAATCTAAAATTCTACCTGAATATGTACTTTTCCTATAGCAATTGGTAATAATATTACCATCCTGACCTTTGATTACTTCTATGTCCAGAAAACTGATTTTATTATTTTTCTCTATTTCATGGGTAAATTTAAGTTTTTGATGAAAACCATTAAAAGCATTAATAACTGCCTGCAACTTTTCTAGAGGAACACATAATAAGGTGTCATCAACATAACGAAAGTAAAAGGGCAAAATAAAATCTAGCTTCTTGAAAGCAAAGACCTTCAAATCTTCCATAACTATTTCTGCTAAATCGGAGAAATACCTGAACTTATGGGAGTACCAAACTTTTGCCTATAAAAAGATCCATTGAATTTAAAATAAGTTGAGTTCATAATAAAAGCTATCCCTTTAATAAATTCTTTTTGAATTAATCGAGTACGTGTTTTTATATTGTCCCGTCTATTCAAAATGGCCTGTTTAACCAATTCGAAGGGTATACTTGGAAACATTGCAACAACATCCAAAAAAATTTTGAAGTTGTAATGGAGTCCTTGAGTATCAAATTAAAGTTTTGTTCCAAAAATGTTGTGGAAGTGGTTATAGTTGCAATAACTATTCTGAAAGGATGGCCTTCCTTATGGATCTTTCTCAAACCATAACATCTTGCAAGAACTGTGTCTTCGGTATTTATATCAGTCCATCTTATATCTTTTCCTAAAAGTTCTTTCTTTCTCCAATTGTCTAGAATCCTGAAAGTGTCTCTTCTTCATTGTTTCAACGGATTTTTACTCAATAAATCAAAGTTATCACGATTGGAAAGCAAATCCTCCATATCCCTAATATAATCTGATTTCTTCATACGAACTGTAATAATGTTCTTATCAGCATTCATGCAAATTATATCAGGGTCGTTTTTAAGGAAACCTTTCGTTACCATGAAACCTTCAGAAACTTTACGATCAATGCTACTAATGTGCAAACATTTCTTATCAACAAAGCTCTTTGACAAGTGTAAAACCTTGTTCCGGAAATCCTGTTGATCTAATATTGAAATTTTGTGTATATTTGATTCAACATCTTTCACTATTTCCATCATTTGTTTCGATTTGTTTATTATCATATGGTTACTAAAACCTTTACCTAATCTGAGAATATCTGTAACTGAATCAGGAATTTGAATATCTGTCAAATTGACACATCAAGGATCCCTATCTTCTTCTTAAAAATCCTGTGTAAATTTAAATTTTTAATTTTTTTAAATTTCTTCATTTCTTACCACCATCATCTGCTAATACTACCCTGCTCATCACCTGAGCATCTTCTGGGATAGGCCTCAATTGTCCATGATTCTGATGTTGTTTATTGAATATCCATTTTGCAATACGATATACACAATAGATCTTCATAAAAACTACGAGAATTAAAGCTATTTGAATGACATTTCATTTCGTTTGGGCGGAAGCATAGAGATTTATAGCCCAATATTGGAAAATTGACATTTTTCTCCCACCATAAAATTAAAAGTTTTCTAAAACATTTCATATTGATCCTAGGAGGTTGTAAGTTTTCCAGAAGTGGGAGTCGAAACTTGGGTTATCTAAAAGAAAATTGTATTGAGAAAAAAATTAATTTCCAGAGCCATACAGATTTGTAGCCCAATATTAATTTCTTGTCTTAGAAATATCATGGCTAACCTACGACTTTCAATAAAAAGTATAACAACTGCCAATTGAAATCTATGATTGAAGTTGTGTAAAAATTAATTTTGGATCCGCAAAGGATCACTTTGATCTAAAGCTCATAATCAGAATGATATGCAACGGTTTGATATCCCGAGGCTTATTGTGTAGATAAAATTTTAATAATGCATAAAATATTTTTACTGATGTAGTAAAATCCCTGCAGGGTTCAAAGTATTTTAAAGTTAAGGTTGAACTTCTATCGGAATTGAAAAGAGGTTTTATGCGTTTCTTAGTACATAAAAGATTTATAACAAGAGCGACCTCATCAGGATGAAGTTGTTACCAACAAAGTTATCCGAATTGGTCGCTGCTGAAGAATCGTATCAGTCTCTTGAAAACCCTCCAAAACGACAGATTAACGAGCATTTGGCTTCCGACAACGTCAATCGCATGCCGTAAGTACCTACACTGGGCTGTAAAGTGGAGGATTTACGATGGCAATCAAGTTACTCCGTGAAATCCTGAAGGGCTTTCGGATCCTTCTACAGATTGATATCGATGGAAACCAGATTCTTCAATTCGATTGATAGAGTTAAATTTACGTAAAATACTTACTGTGGATATATCTTGTTAAAAGCGCTCTTTAGTTAAAATTCAAGAACAATCTAAGTTGAACAAAAATTGCCACTCGAATTCGAATAGGATCACAAATGAAGTCCCACTAATTCTCTGCAAGTCAAACTCACAAAAATTAATCGAAATTTTCTTTTAAAAACAGGTTTTCGCGAATGTGTCTGTCTGTATCTTAGTGTGTCTGTAGATTTTTAGTTAGTTAGCACGATAACTTTCGAAAGAAGTGACAGAGTGGATTGGCCTTTGGTATACTCTTTTACTGCCCTAAATGAAGGTCAAGTTTGCTAGTCAGCCATTTTGGATAAAGATTTAAAAAGAGCATTTTAAACATTGTTTTAAGCCAAAAAACGCACGATATGAAAAGAATTTAAAAGGATAAAAACATTGCGTTTTGAACACCCTATAATATGGTCATAACAACTTTTTGAATTTTCTTGAAAAATCGAGAATTCAAATTTTGATCGCACAAAAAAATAATGAAAAATCAAAAATGCCATTTTGCAGTCAAACTATAAGAGATACGAAAAAAGATAAATTGAGAAAATTGTTTATTAAAAGAAGAGCTACACTTCTATTAATAATCGCTTTTTCATAGGACACGTAGTTTTTGTTTAAATTTGTAAAAAAAAGCATTGAAAATAAAAATATTAAAATTTGGGCAAACGACACAAGCTACGAAAAAAAGTGATGACATAAATATTGTTCACCCAACAAAGAGCTTCAAATTTCTTATGCATTTTTTATAGGATGCGTGGTTTTTGTTTCATTCGTAAAAAACAACATTAAAAATTAAACAATTTAATTTTTGAACAAACGACACAAACTATGAAAAAAATGAATCGATAAAAGTTGCTCGTCCAAAGAAGAGCTACAAATTGGTGATTAATAATTGTTTCGTAGAACGCGTAATTTTTGTTTTAATCTACAAATTTGTTATTGATAATTTTTAGATAGATCGAGTAGATTTTCTTTTAATCGTAAAAGACAAGATTGAAAATTAAAAAATTAACTTTTGGAAGAACGACACAAGAAACGAAAAAAAATGAAAAGAAAAAAGTTCTTCAACCAAAAAAGATCTACAAATTTGTTATAAACTCTTTTTATAAAAATATATTAGAAATAAAAAATTACCTTTTTTGAAAAAGGACACAAGCTACAATAATATTTTATTTAACAAAATTTTTCGCCTAAATTATATCTACTGTGGTCTCAACCACTTTACGCTAGGATGCGTATTCTTAGTTTAGATTGTAGAAAATAACATTTAAAACAAACAAATCAAATTTATCGAAAAACGAAACAATTTGCAATTAAATCTTTAATAACAAAATGTTTTTTTTATTACAGGATGCGCACTTTTTTCAATCATAAAAAGAAGACAATAAAAATACGTATGTTTCAATTACCAATGTATATTATGGATTGTAATAATATAAATCTAGTGAAATGATACATTTTTCAGAGTAGCTGAGAATAAAATTTAATGCAAAATAAGAAACAAATAAAACATCAAACGTTTTAAATAAAATTTGTACTTTATTTTGCATTAGCTGAATAAAAAATTCCAGGCCGAGGTACATAAATAAATGTAATATACATTTGATATAAAAATGTTGAAGATAATGTGGACAACTTCATATTTTGAACAGAATTGAGTGCGAAGCACGAGACACGTGATAAGAATATGTTCGTTAAAGCCGAAGGAGCTTTAACAAGAGAGAATTCACAATCACCAAATGTGGGGGAAGTACAAAGACCGTGCGAATAGCGCGAGGTAAATACATTATCGAGGAAGAATATTTAAAAGAGGTCCTGTTTCTTTAGGCATTTTTTGAACCAACGCATTCCACCTACTTTTTCTTGAAATTTGTACACGTTTTAATTGAAATAAAGACAAAAGTAATGGAAATTATCCCAATTCCCAAAAAAATCCTTACGTAATAGGACTGAAGTTCTACAAAAGCTCAAAAATAGTCCTTTCATGGAAGCATTGTTTGACACAAAAGCACTAGACATGCGTCAAAAAAAAACTGTTGAAATAGGTATAAGGTGCTGAAAAAATTTCAAAATACCTTCTGTTTCAGCAAGTCTTTTTTAGGAATAAGCTGCTATCAAAGTCAAATTCAGGCCCCAAAAAAGTTCAGAGAGTCCTGTCCTTTTTATTTCTCTACCAATTATTGCTACTCGTTTAGAAACATTCTTGTTTTGAATTCTTATTGTAATATAGGTTTCAAAAGGAAATCTTGCATTTAAGCAATTTTTTACAACATCAGTGTGGGATAATAGTTTGACATTACTGAATAACTGCATTTTAGTGCGCTACTCTCTAAATCTGAATTACTAGAAAACTATTAATTGGTAGTAGTTTTCTACTAATTCAAATAGTGTCGATTCATTTACTAGTAACTAGTAAAAATCTACTATTTTAATAAGTAAGAATAACTGACTAAATGGATTAGTAACTACATCTACTAATGGAATTGGTAATGCTACTACTAAATGAATTGGTAAATGTATTGCTGGTTACTATTTTGAACGGTAGTTTCAAGTAAATTAAAACACGTATTTTACAATGAAGATAATTTTATTAGAATACATTAATCTATGGATCCAAATAATAATTCAAAGAAATTTTCATTTTATCTTCTTATACTTAAAACTCAGTGCATATTTAGGTCAAATTAATGTGGGTCGTGTATTAAATTCAATTTGAACTGTTTCAAATTCCTAAAGTTCATAGTAAAAATATTCCATTCTAAACAAGATAGGTGAACTTTTAACCAAGTAGTTGAAGTTCAAACAAAACAAAAATTAAATTTCTACCAAAAAAAATAAACGATTTTTCAACAAAATACATGAATTCTCAGCGAAATAGTTGAATTTTGAACTAAAAAATATCAGTTTTCAACCAA
>CAKNWT010311870.1:0-14589 GCA_932066315.1 Andricus coriarius | reverse complement strand
TCCGCGTCGTTATTCCTGGGTAGAGCTAAAAGTAATGTCAACAATTTCATTTTTCGCAATTGCAGCGCCATCTATCGCGAATCGAAACAAATTTTCCGAATAAAACTTACGTATTTCGTAAAGGAGAATCTGAATCTGTGATAAAAAATTGGGGTTGCCATTTGAAATTACAAAGTTACCCCCACCCCTGCCTCCTGTGGGGGTGGGGGTGGGGTAAATTTTAACAAATCTTTTTTCCCCCTCGAAAATAAAAAGTTTTTATTCCAGACATTTTTTCCGTAGGATGCGTATTTTTTGAGATATTTCGTTGTCTCAAGTTAAAAAAAACACCCTGTATATGCGTTACAATGCGAAATCGGCGAAGTTACTCTTCACAGAAGTAAGGCTTACTACACGAACAGTAACTCTTCATTTCGCTGAGTGTGACGGTTACTAAGTGGTGCATTGCATCCTACTATTTGAAATGGTTCATTCTACTATTTGAAATGGTTCACCCTACTCTTTTAAAAAGTCAGTTTAACATACCAGAACACGAAATAGTAATTTTAACCAAATTCACGGACGAAAAGCTGCGCTGCAATTTCACATAATTAGAGCTAATGGTTTAGAGAGTCCTTCTAACGATCCACTTTTTTCCGTGTGCTGTTTAAAATCGATATTATTGCAAAAAACTAAATACCTGTCTTTAGATAATTCCCGCCAGACGAAAATGCTACCATCATCTGCCAAATTCCAAATAGCCGATTGGAAACAATTGTAAATGCAAAATTTCTTCTTGCTGAACTTCAGCAGTGATTTTGAGACAGATATAAGAAAGGCATTACATTTTCTTTGCGAACGCTTTTACGTACCTGTCACTTTTTAAAAAGCCATTAGAGCGCCGTTTCTGCGATCCTCCTAATGTTTTCTGTACAATATTTAATCTAATATTTGATGCATTTATTTTGTACAACCTTTTTTCACAAATGGGTCCCAAAGTACTTATAAAAATTATATTTATTAACATTTGTAATGTGTTTCTACCATACAAGGGACCGCCACTTGACGGGAAGGTTAATTATTTTTCGCACATGCGCACTAAAAAGTAATTGAAATGAAATATTATATTATGCACCAAGGGGGAGAAGACGAATTTTATTGAAGAGGGTATGATTTAAGTGCTAGCCGAAGACAAGTACTGAAAACACACATAAGCTAATATAAAGTCCCTCTCCTCGATATGATTCATACGATATTTTACATAACAAATGCATGGATATGGCCGTGTTTTTAATGCTTGTGGAGCCAGCCTTAAGAGCCAAACGGTGAAGGCTTTCTGTCTGATTTTTTGTATAAATAATATAAAGAGTATACAAACTCTCGGTACAGGCCGTTTTTTCCGTAAAAAGTTATATTTTCAATACAACAATTGAAAGAAGAAAATGCGCCTCGATAGCATCGTTGTAGTAAAGTGTTAAACTATTCAGCGAAGCAGGGAGCAGCAGTGGGACTCCGATACCGTGTTGAAAGTCGAAAATCGAATGGACCACTTTTTCTAACGTGTGGAGATAGAAACAGAGGTTCGTTCGATTTTCGACTTGGAAACAGCATCGCTGTCCCACTGCAGGTAAAGCATTTTTCGCGATCGGATTTTCCTTTTGGCGTCCCTAGCGAGAAAAGGAAAAACTAACATCCCTTATGACTCAAGTCTGCAGGTAATGAAACGCCCACTATGACCAACATTGATTCATTCAGGGGCGAACACACCGTATACGTAAACTAGGGGCTCCTACCCAAAAGAGCGGGTGAATTCCCAAAAGTTTGGGTGGTTGGAGATGGTTGGGGGGTGGATAATATCATGAAATGCAGATTTTAAGTCAACTAAAACTGTAAACAATATAATATCACAAGTAAATGTAAAGAAAAACGGTTTCTTATAAGCAATTCGACTCCGGACCCATGGACCCTAATAGCATAGACTTATAATATTGAATGGTACAATTTTTGCATAGTTTAATAATATTATACCATGTAAAAATTGAAGATAATAAATAATAAATAAACAATAAATAGTCAATATTCAATAATAAATACAGGTATAAAATTCATATTGCCAAAGATTTCACAAACATTTCAAAGATTGCACAAAGATTTCAATGATTACCCGAAGATTTCACAGGTTTCGCAGAGATTTCGGATAGATTTAAATTTTTTCACAAAGATTTGGCAAAGATTGCATTAATTTTTCAAAGATTTCACAAAGATTTTGGATAGATTTAAAAGATTTCACAAAGACTTCTATTATTCCAAAAAGATTTCAGATAGCTTTTAAAGATTGAATAAAGATTTCAATGATTTCACAAAGATTGCGTGATAGATTTAAAAGAATTTACAAATACTTCAATAGTTTCTCAAATATTTCACAAAGATTGGAATAATTTCACAAATATTGCCGAACATTTCAAAAATATTTCGCAGTTTTGAAGAATTCACTAAGATTTCACAAAGATTTCACAAAAATTTTACAAATATTTCAATGATTTTTCAAAGATTTCTAAGGATTCGCAAAGATTTCAGATAAATTTCAAAGATTAAATACAGATTTCAATGATTTGTCAACGATTTCAAAGATCTAGGTTAGATTTAAAAGTCCTTCACAAAGATTTCTATTATTTCCCAAAGATTTCAATAATTTCACAAATATTTCCAAAATATTTCCAAAGATTTCAATGATTTTTTTAAGGATTTCACAAAGATTGGAAATATTTCGCAAAGATTTCAGATAGACTTGAAAGATTTCGCAAATACCTCAATTATTTCACAAAGATTTTAGATAGGTTTTAAGGAGAGTACCAACATTTCAATGATTCCCCGAAGATTTCACAAGGATTTAAGATTTCAATGATTTCCAAAAGATTTTACGAAGATTTAAATAATTTCACAAATATTGTTAATATTTTGCAAAGATTTCAAAAGATTTGACAAAATTGCAATGATTTCCCAAAGATTTCGAAAATTTCGGTTAGATTTAAAAGAGTTCACAAAGACTTCAATGATTTCCCAAAGACTTCAACAATTTCAGAAGTTTTATCAAATATGTCAAAAATATTTCAAGTATTTCAAAAGATTCCAGTCATTTGACAAAGAACACAGATAGATTACAAAGAGACAAAGATTTCAATGATTTCCCAAAGATTTCACAAATATTTCGGAGGGATTAAAAATATTTCAATGATTTCCTAAAGATTTAAATAATTTCACAAATATTACCAAATATTTCGCAAAGATTTCCAAAGATTTCACAAAGATTTGACAAAGTTTGCAATGATTTCTCAAAGATTTTACAAAGATTTGAAATATTTCGCAAAGATTTCGAATAGTGTTAAAAGATTTCACAAAGACTTCTATTATTTCACAAAGATTTCAGATTGCTTTCAAAGATTGAACAAAAATTTCAAATATTTCGCAAAGTTTTCAGATAAATTTCAAAGATTGCACAAAGATTTTAATGATTACCCAAAGATTTCCAAAATTTCGGATAGATTTAAAAGAGTTCACAAGGACTTCAATGATTTCCCCAAGATTTAAATAATTTCACAAATATTACCAAATATGTCAAAAATATTTCAAGTATTTTCAATGATTTTAGAAAGATTTGAATTATTTTACAAAGATTTCGGATGGATCACAAAGAGACTAAGATTTCAATGATTTCCCAAAGATTTTACAAAGATTTCGGATGGATTAAAAAGATTTCAATTATTTCAAAAAGATTTAAATTTCACAAATATTACCAAATATTTCAAATATTTTGCGAAGATTTCCAAAGATTTCACAAAGTTTTGACAAATGTTGCAATGAGTTCTCAAAGATTTGACAAAGATTTCAAATATTTTGCAAAGATTTTGGATAGAGCTAGAAGATTTCACAAAGACTTCTATTATTTCACAAAGATTCCAGATAGATTTCAAAGATTAAACAAGGCAAGAAAGAATTGAAAGATTTCCAGTTCAGACGATCCGATGAATTTAATCAGTCGATTTCAGATCGGGGCACGCCGCCTCTGGCACGGAACGTTTGTGGACCGTTCCAGCCGAACGTGTAAAATGTCCGCCGCTTGGGAATGTTCCAGGAACGTTCCACTGGGACCTGAGGGGATGCTTCCGTTATTGTTATTTTTAACAACAATTATCTCGTAAACTGTAAGAGATAGGTAAAAATGGATGTCATTTTTAAGTTTTGAGTACTGAGTTACGCGATATTTATTGACAATAATAAAAATTACGGTAATTTCTGTTTGGAACGTTCCAGTGGAACGTTCCCAAGCGGCGGAAATTTTACACGTTTCAAAAACGTTCCTGGAATGCTCAAAGGTTCCCGCGAAACGTTCCGTGCTATTAGGGCATGCAATTTTCACGCCGAATCAGTGTAACTGTACAATTTTCGGCAAACTTACTCCGAAAGTTGTACCTTGTACATTAAATGACAATATACAAGCTCTCTGTACAAATAGGCAGATTATGCAAGCATGCAAGATATCAATAATATGTGTCGCCCAATTTCCACCGGAAAATAACAGATTTATTCTCATTATACACAAAGTTTGGATGTTTGTACAACTCAGGGGCTGTCTGCAATCTGCATTTCATGATATTATCCGGCCCCCCACTACCTCCACCCAACCAAAATGTTGACAATTCTTCACCACTCATTTGGATAGGGGCCCCTAGTTTTCGTATACGTTGTGTTCTACCCTGAATGAATCAATGCTGGTCATAGTCGGCGTTTCATTACTTGCACACTTGAGTCATAACGGATGGTAGTTTTTTCTTTTCTCGCTAGGGTCGCCCAAAGGAAAATCCGAGCTCGAAAACTGCTTTACCTGCTCCCTGTTTCTCTGAATAGTTCAACACTTTACTACAACGATGCCATCGAGGCGTTTTTTTTTCTTTCAATTTTTATGTGGAAAATAGAATCTTTTTCGAAAAAGCGGCCTGTACCGAGAGTCTTTATGCTCTTTAGATTATTTATACTAAAAATCAAACAAAATGACTTTACCGTTTGGCCTGAATCGTGTAATTTCGATTTACACACGATTTCCAGGGCCCTCGTGTGCTGCTTTTCAAGGTCATAGGAATGTAATGTCCATGTACACTGGAACTTGGAAGAAGAAGAATTAAGGCGTTTCGTCAGGCTTGAATTTTTGCCCATGTATTACATAACACAAGTTTCCTCCTACACGGATGAATTGTTGGATGTAATATTTTTACCACATAATCTCAATGGCATAATACAGCAAAAGAAAGTCTTCGTTTTTTTATATATGGTCTTGTTTTTATTATATTTTAATTAATCGAAAATTTGCTTCATTTATGCGCCTGGAAACGAGCAATTCGCCACCGGCAAAGTGGCCACGATGATCCGAAAACAGGCGCTCCAAAATGAAACAGTACAAATTGGGACTCGAGCGTGAAATTTAGCGGCGACACTTCACCCCAAGGGGTCCCTCGTAACTCATCCGTCCTTCCTATTGTTAGAGCGTTACATGATTCGAGACGGTTGAACGAAATTGATAATTATCAAGATGTGAAGAAACTGAATCGGTTAACCCGTTCAATTTCTGTTGGGAGTTTTGATAATTTTGCATTTTATTCAATATTGAGAATACTGACCCATTTTCCTAATCCTTTTTTTTCATTTTTTTCTTAAATTACATCAAAACCGTGACGAAAATGAATGTCGCAGTATCCAAAAAATATAAATAATGTACAGGATATCGAATGCAATTGCTGTAAGCAAATTATATTAACCAAATGTCAAGATATTGGAAATAAGTATATTTTTAAGTTGAAATTGCTTGATTTTATCAACAGGATCATGTTTCATCATGAAAATTTGTTAAATGGTATATTTTCTTTATTTTATAAACAAATTTTATAAAGAAATGCACAGTTCAGTCATTTATAGACAGAAAGTACTCGTTTTCTTTCTAATCGTCTTCAGATTACATAAGCGGTGATATTTAGTGACGAAGAATTGTCAATCGATATTATTTGCATCTGTAATAAACAATAAACAAATGCACTGTTTGACCATTTATAATTAGAAAGTGTTCCTTTTTCTTTCCAATCGTCTTCAAATGACATAAGCGGTAATATTTAGTGACGAAGAATTGTCAATCGATATTATTTGTTTTTGTTATAAACAAATTTTATAAACAAATGCATTGTCTGACCATTTGTAGATAGAACGTAATCGTTTTTCTGTCTACTCGTCTTAAAATTACATAAGTGGTGCTATTTGATGAACAAAACATTGGCGATTTGTTTATTTTATAAACAAATTTTATAAACAAATGCATTGTTTGTTGATTTATAGACAGAAAGTAATAGTTTTTTATTCTAATCGTCTTCAAATTACACAAGTGGTGATGTTTATTGAGGAAGAATAGTCAATAGATATTATTTGTTTTTGTTGTAATCAAATTTTATAAACAAATGCATAGCTTGACCATTTGTAAATAGAATGTGATCGTTTTTCTGTCTACTTGTCTTAAAATTACATAAGTGGTGCTATTTGATGACAAAGAATTGGCAATTAGCTTATTTTATAAACAAATGCATTGTATGGTGATTTATAGACAGAAAGTAATAGTTTTTTTTCTAATCGTCTTCAAATGACATAAGCGGTGAATGAAGAATTGTCAATCTATATTATTTGCTTCTGTCATAAACCAATTTAATGAACAAATGCGTAGTTTGAACATTTATAATTAGGAAGTGATCGTTTTTTATTATTGCCTTCAAATGATATTACTGTAAATGTTTTGTGTTGTTCCAGAAGAATTACCTTCCAAGCTGTACTTGTCAATCATTTCAATAACTTCAGGATCCAGTTCCAATTCATTCTTTCTCCACTTTGAAGACACTTTGAAGCCGATTAGAAAGAAAAACGATCACTTTCTACCTAGAAATGGTCAAACTATGAATTTCTTTCTTAAATTTGTTTGTGACATAAACATGTAATGTGAATTGACAGTTCGTCATCACATTCGTCACTTTTGTAATTTGAAGACGATTGCAAAGAAAACTTATTACTCTCTGTCTATAAGTGGCCGCACGCATTTGTTTAAAAAAATGGTATATAAAAAAAATCAAATAATATCGATTGCCAATTCTTTGTCACCAAATAGCACCACTTATGCAATTTGAAGACCAGTAGAAAGAAAAACGATCACATTCTATCTACAAATGGTCAAACTATTCATTTGTTTATAAAATTTGTTTATAACAAAAAAAAAATATCGATTGACAACTCTTCCTCAATAAGCCTCACCACTTGTGTAATTTGAAGACGATTAGAAAAAAAACTATTGCTTTCTGTCTATAAATCACCAAACAATGCATTTTTTTATAAAATTTGTTAATAAAATAAAAAAATGGCCAATTCTTTGTCACCAAATAGCACCACTTATGTAATTTGAAGACGAGTAGACAGAAAAACGATCACTTTCTATCTACAAATGGTCAAACTATGCATTTGTTTCTAAAATTTGTTTATAACCAAAACAAATAATAACGATTGACCATTCTTCCTCAATACACATAACCACTTGTGTCATTTAAAGCCGATTAGAAAAAAATGATTACTTTCTGTGTATAAATCACCAAAAAATGCATTTCTTCATAAAATTTGTTTATAAAAAAAAACAAATTGCCAATTCTTCGTCACCAAATAGCACCACTTATGTAATTTGAATATGAGTAGACAGAAAAGCGATCACTTTCTATCTACAAATGGTCAAACTATGCATTTGTTAATAAAATTTGTTTATAACAAAAACAAATAATATCTATTGACAATTCTTCGTCACTAAATATTACCGCTTATGTCATTTGAAGACGATTGGAAAGAAAAAGGAACACTTTCTAAATATAAATGGTCAAACAGTGCATTTGTTTATTAAATTTGTTTATTACAGAAGCAAATAACATCGATTGATAATTCTTCGTAACTAAATATCACTGCTTATGTAATTTGAAGACGATTAGAAAGAAAGCGAGTACTTTCTGCCTATAAATGACAGAACTGTGCATTTCTTTATAAAATTTGTTTATAAAATAAAGAAAATATACCATTCAACAAATTTTCATGATGGAACATGATCCTGTTGATAAAATCAAGCAAGAATGTCAGCAAGGAATAATTGCTAAGTAAATTTCAGTATTCAACATGATTTAGAACTATATTAAAAGCCACATCATCTAGGGACTATCTAATCAACGGCTAGAAATTCCACTGATTCATCAGTGAAAAGTGTGCTACTGAGGAATAAGCGAGAATCCACTTATTTTGATTCAGGTAGTACACTCATGCAAAACAAACGCTAACTAAAGTTACGTATCGGATTCGATGCCTGGAAGTACACAAATCTAATTTTGTCCTGCAAAGCGCCGCTCAGACAATTTGGTTTGAGGTTATGTTCCAGATTTTCTAATTATATCACTGGACTGATAATATATATTAATTCTGCAGCTTGAAATCTATAATAAAACCATGTTTCACCATCATCCCTGGTGGAAAAAGTTATCTGCAAATTCTCTGCAAATTACTTCATAATATCCCTGCAGTAACTCTGCAAGTACTCTGCAAACTTCTCCTGCATTAATGCTTAAATTGAAACACTTTTTGGTATAAATGCAGAAGAACTCTGCATTACTCTTATTCAAAAAATGGTCTGCATTCTCATGTATTTCTCAGCGAGTTTTCTGCAAAGAATATTCGCAAATACTTCGACAATTCTCTGCATTGTTCTGAAAATGTTTGTAGAATTCTTAAACGGGACAGTAGTTTGAGCAACGGGAATCTTTCAAATTTGCGAAAATAAAGTCCATTAAAAATAAAGTGCGCCGTCATTTCCAAAACGAAAAAAAAGATTCCGATTTACAAGGAGGGGAGGCTTCCACATATAGCCCACTTAATATATCAGAAGGATGAAAGGAAAAGACGGACGGAGGACATACGAGAGACACATTCTTAACTTATTGTAAACACATAGCCTAACCCAACATTCATATGTATAATGCACGCAACGCACTTCCCTAACGCAGAATATCGCACGGTGACTCTGGGATACCGGGCGACCTCTCAGAGAATGCAGCCTTATCCTTGCATGCGGGGCTCTACAAGGATGGACGAACCCTTTCCCTAGCTGCTCGTGGGAACAACAATGATAACACCAAACATAGTTGTAGTAAGTGCGGTTCAAAATAATCGAACGCGCAGGGCTCCCGACAATGGGTCGGAGAACAATGCCGACTATCCTAGAGTTGGGGGAGCCAATCAAGACGAGAACATGGCGCGACTGCATACTCTGTGGTGCGAAAAACACCCAGGGCTCTCGCATTTTTCGCATAAAGGTCTGCGAAACCGCGCCGAGAAACTCCGAAAAAGAGGTTATATAAGCGGAACGCCTATTCAGCCGCAGCCAGAAGAATCCGGCAACAGGGAAAGAGAGGCGACACTGAGACAAACCGCGAGCAGGCATCCAATAGAGGAAGAGCGATGCTTCAGGACTCGGAGAAACATCAACATTCAGGTTTCTCTTAAGCCCAAAGATCTGGCTGAACTGGATGACGAGCTACGTGGAGATTTTTCCGAAGAACTCGATATCTGGACTACCAATTGTAGTGTATATAATGCAGCGAGAGCTTTGGCAGATGCAAACCGTAAAACAAAACCAACGGTTGATCATAAGACCAAAAGACGAATGCATCAACTCAGCACAAAGATAGGCTGGGCAAGACAGTACGCATCCTGCCATCAGGCAGCATATTGTTGACAGAATATGAGTACTATCTAACGCTAGGAGAACTCTAGAGCGGAGAGAGAGGTGGATCAGAGAAAATCAACAGTTTTTTTCCGACCCATCTCGACTCTTCCAAGACCCGCCAGTTACTGTCATCCACCCGCTCACACCAGAGGAGGTCGAGGCATTTTGGAGAGAAGTCTACGAAGTCCAGCATCTACTGAAAGAACACTCGAAGAATGTAAATAGCTTTAAGGAGCTGTACAGTGACCTCATAACACCTGAGGAGGAATGCCCACCTATCACTAGCGAGGCGGTGAAAATTGTATTAACCCAGTAAAAAGAAACTAATTCAGGCCAATTGAAATGAATTCATTGGAGTCACGAATTCTTGTAAATTCGGAAATAAGTAATTTAATCTTCAAATCTGCTATTCGCCCAAATTCGGCGAACAATTATTAGGGGACCTAATTCATTTGAATGTGTCAGTATGAATTAATTTCAGTGTCAGCTAACTCATTTTATTTCGCGAGATTTAGAGTCAAGCTCCAATTCGCCTGAATTCGTCAGCGCGAATACAGTTAAAGGCTGGCCTATTCAATCGAATTTGTAAGCTATAACCAACGCGCTGGGCATAAAGGATCCGTTGTAAATAAATATCAATGAGTCCCGTAGCTCAGCGGTCGCCCTCTGGACTTATACACTTGGGATCGCTGGTTCGATGCTCGAGGCATGCAATTTTTATCAATTTTTTTCGAAATGACCTTGAGCACAAATTAAAACGAATTGAAACGCATTCAATTCACGATGGCTTAATTCGTTTAAGCGCATCAGATAGCGGAATTCGGGCGAATTAAAAAATGTTTATTCACTGAAATTCGCCCCAATTAGTTTCTTTTTACTGGGACGACGCATGAAGAACTATTCCGCTCCCGGACCAGATGGTATCAAGACGTTCTGGTGAAGGAAGTTTCTTTTAACCCACCAGCATCTGGCCAGCATTTTCACCTCATATCTAAAGTCGGAAGAGCCTATTCCGAAGTGGTTGGCAGAAGGGTGCACAGTGCTCCTGCCGAAGACGAGCAACTTAGCTGACTCTAAAAAGTACAGGCCAATAACTTGTGTGAACATAATATATAAGGTCTTTACAGCTATCCTAAATGATAGGATTTTTCGGACAATTGGACCTGTGTGGCGAGAGATGTACGAACAACGTGGCTCAAAGAAATACGTAGCAGGATGTTGGGAGAACCTGCTTATCGATAGATGTGTCTGTAAAGACGCAGCATTCTATCAGCGTTACTTATCGATGGTCTGGATTGATTACCGGAAAGCTTTTGATTCAACCTACAATAGACTTATCATCTGTCTGTTGGAAAGCTTAAAGGTTCAACCACACATCGTGACGTGCATACACAGATTAATGCCGCTTTGGAAAGCCAGATTTACTATCTCATCTGGAAAACATCGTGTGATCACTAACAGTGTCACCTTTCAGAGAGGTGTGTTTCAGGGCAACACCATGAGCCTTCTCCTCTTTTGCCTCACATTATTGCCACTATCTCTCGCACTTCGCCATTCCGACGGGTACCTCTGCGGCAAACTTGGAACTCGAAAGCATAAAGTCACACATGTATTTTTCTTGGATGATCTTAAGATCTATGCTAAAA
This sequence comes from Andricus coriarius, assembly GCA_932066315.1. Lineage (NCBI taxonomy): Eukaryota > Metazoa > Arthropoda > Insecta > Hymenoptera > Cynipidae > Andricus > Andricus coriarius. Next base: position 3,132 of record CAKNWT010311870.1, on the reverse strand, counting down.
ATCAAGAGAAACTACATCTAGCTCTAGACATTGTCAAAGAGTACACTCAAGAAATTGGAACGGAGTTCGGGTTAGAAAAATGTGCCTAGGTTTATTTGAAGAAAGGAAAACTTAATTGCATTCCGGAAGACCCTGAGCTTGTCGACATAAGCGCTATATGACACCTTGGCGCTGGAGAGACCTATGCATACCTGGGCGTGCCACAGAGCCGCATTCAGGACATGACATCTATGAAGGATACTTTCCGATGCAGATACAAACGTCTCATCCGACAGATTTGGTCTTTCGAACTGTCGGCGAGGAACAAAGTGTCTGCGACGAACATGCTTGCCGTCCCAGTAGTACTCTATTAATTTGGAGTGGTTCCATGGACGAAGGATGAGCTCAAAACCCTCGGTATCGGGTCCCGAAAGGTTATGAACATGAAGAAAAGTATGCACCTTAAATCTTCTGTTCCGCGCCTTTACATCGCACGCTGTCAAGGTGGACGCGGAATACGAAGTCTTGAATGTCTTCACAACCGAATTATTCGGGGTACAGCACATATAGTCGCAAATGAACTAGATCCTCTTCTTAAAATGGTCAGGAAACACGAAGAAGTGGGCAAAGGGGCGTTTCTCTACAAAGCAGCGGAGGAGGCTGCTGAAACACTCGGCCTTGACTTCAATATCAGGGATGAGCAAAGTGCATCAAATTTTATCCATCTCGAGTACTCACTCCTGAAGGCCCGAATTAAGAAAGCACAGGAGAAAAACTTCCGCGAACAGGTCCTCGAGAAGAAGATGCACGGCATCTTCCACAGAAACGTGGAAGGTCATTTCCAGTTTAGCATACCGTTGCCACATGTTGAGCCAAGACGTTCCCGATGATAGCTACAGAGCGTTTCATGCACACCCCGAGCATCTAGGACACATACTATCTGGTTCTCCAATTCATGCGGGAACGACCTACAACCAAAGGCACAATGCGGCACTAAGAGTGCTTTATTACCATCTCTGTCACTCTTACGAAATCGGCCCAAATACCGCTCCGCTAAACGCTCCTAGGTAAATAGAGACAATTGTCGAGAATGAGAAGTGTCGGATATACTGGAACTTCACATTCTCGACCATTGTTTCTGTTGTGCACTCGAGGGCTGGCATAGTTCTTCTTGAATTCGAGAATCGAACGATGTTCGTTATCGAATTTTCGGAACCAGCTGAAAAACACGTCATAGCCAAGGAGAATGAAAAGAAAGAGAGGTATAAAGACCTTATAAGGGAGTTGCGACGATTATACCCGGAATATTCTGTTAAGCTAATCGTCTTGATCATCGGCGCTCGTGGAGGTGCGAAGGTTTCACTGGTTAATTAGCCTGAAAAGCATCCCTGCGTGTCAACAAAATGCTAAGACGCTTGCGGGAAAGATGCAGAAGGCGGTCGTCCTTGGGTCGCTCCGTGTCCTCAGGGTGCACGAGACTTTTGCCGGATCATCGTATTGAATTCGTCACAGTCTGTAACCACCTATCTCATGGTCGAGATACGTGGTTACAGCTGAAATTTTACCGCGATTTCGCTGGGAGCGGGTGCAATTTTTCAGATTAGCACCTGCTCCCAAAGAAATCCTGCGGTTGTCCTTATGACCAACTTTTAACTATATGTATGTATGTGTGTATGTATGTATGTATGTATTTAAAACGCAGTTCCCTAGCGCAGAATATCGCACGCTGAGGGTATCGGTCGAAATGGTCGTTATATACTAACCAAGAAAATTCTTACCGCTTGTGAGAAAAGACCAGTGCCGGACCAAAAGTTTTGGTGGCCTGAGTTATATTTAATTTTCTTACTTGAGCCGGGATATTTTTCTGACATTTTTTCACTGAAATGTTATATAATAACTAGGGTAGAGTTGGGTATAATGGTCGGCTTTAAATTAAATGGCCTCTCAATTATGTGATTTTGATGTGGTTCATTTTTTAAGGTCAGGCTCATATTATCAGCGAACACGTTTTACTACTCAAATGCTGATTTATTTCAACAGTAGGAAGATTTTAGAGTAAAAATATACAATACAATGATTCTGGTTGTAAAGAAAATACCTTGAAATGGAAAGTCTGAACTTAGAAGAAATAGGTTTATTTGTTCAAAGTTCAGATCTTGGCAGAAATTAAGAAAAAATCAGTACAGTTTAGTAAAAAAATCGATTACATTTGACGGTATATAAACCCAAGAAAATGTTATCGTTCACACTTTTTTCCTAATATTACTGAAAGAGTGGTCAAAAATATTTCAACCTAGTACTAAATATTTGATGCAAAAATGTTGTATCTTTTACCCTGCCTTGAGGAAAAAATGCAAATTATTTCATTATGGAAAATAAATGATTCATTTTTGAGTTTGTGAAAAAAATGTTTAATATGAAATATTTCCTTTTCAAATTAAGGATCTCACAAAACATAATATACAAAATTATAAGAAAATAATAACTTCTGATTACAAATTTTTTAGAACAAATATGTAATTTTATTTGCTTTGATGTGTATATTCAAACATATAAAAACATTTATTTGACAAAAAATAGAATATGAAAACGAGAATTAATAATATATTAAAATACAGTCAGACGATAAAGGCATTTGTAACATTAAGAAGACAACAATTATTTTTTTGGTTTCTTTATTTGATTTTCCTTCTACAAGAACCCTTAAACAGAACACAAATAATCACCGAAAGTAAGAGAATCAGTACAGATTAAGGTTATTATAGTCCTAATTCATTTAGGTTATTAGTGACTATTTATCATTTGACAATTTTTGAAAGAAAACAAATGAAATCAAGTATGAAAGAATCTGTCTGGAAGTACCCGCCTAGAAAAACCCGGGGCTACCCGACTGTGACATTTTTCATCAAAACTGCACGCAGAAAAAAGAACCTTATATTTTACTGAAAACCAAGTTAAATCTACTGATCTTCCAAGTACGTATATGGACAACACGGTAGTTCAGTGAATGTTACAAGTATAGGCCACTGAATATGACTATCATTTCTGGTTACCAGTGCCCATTCTCAAGTAGTGCTGACCTGCGGATCAGTAGATTTTACCGATCCAGTCGCTATTCTGCACGGGTATTATTAGTAGCAGTGGGACTCCGAT
>CAKNWT010311851.1:622-15782 GCA_932066315.1 Andricus coriarius | reverse complement strand
TAAGAGAATTTTCCAATTCACCGTTAGTTCAAAATTTATTATCCTAGCATGCACAACAAGGTCCTTATAATTAAATAAGGTGCAGAGTCGTTACAGGCATCACACACACATTAAAGTTTTTTTTCCCACAAACTCACATTTATTACTTTAATTCAAAAACAATGAATTAAAATAATTTATAACACTTGAAGGAGAATCTCAGATAGGAAGCTTTCCTTCCCGAAGCTTATGATACTCTGTACTCAAAAGAAATATTCTATCTTCATTGACAGGTAGATCATGCAGACCAAGAGAGGCTTCTTCCTCGCAGAGGGTCGAGTAGGAAGTCATTCAGTACCGATACCGGGATCGATTTATAATGTGCATTGGTCCCACGCTATCCCGACTTATTAGCCGATGGCGCGCGCAATCGATCGTATGATCGAATGATTTCGTGAATCATCCCTTCGTTCCCCTGCTTTTCCACTTTTGAGTCAGAGGCGTATTAATATAAATATTCGCCCGTAGCTTTATGATTTAATTCTGAATGTGAAAATGGAACGGACCGTCTCAAGCTGTATAATATACTTGTTTTAACGATTTAAAAATGAGATTTATTAATAATAATAGTCAAAATAAATTATGCTGCGAATCGCTATTTTAAAGATTTTGAAAAAATATTTAGTTCATTTTTAACGATATTTGTGGCCACACCAAGGATAAATTAATGTCTTTGGTTCAGTTATACTCGTACTTTTAGAAAAAATAATTTAGAACAGAAGACCGCTGAACTTTCTTTAGGTCGAAGATCGGATGGAATACTGCTCTCTAAATCTGAATTAGTGAAAATACTGTTACTAATTTACTTTATAAACAAATTCTTAGTCATTTTTCATCAATAATTTATTTAGAAGCTTAAAATTGCTCAAAAAAAGTTATGAAATACAACTAATAAACAGACAAATGTGTACTGATTTAAATAATCGGCCGTATATTTTCACTAATTTAGATTTAGGTAGTGCAGCACTTTTATCAAGGCAAAAATAAAATAACTGTCAATTGTTTTACAAAACAGTCAACTTAATTTGGCAAAGGATCTATTTAATTTTTGCGTGAATAAATTGCTGCAGGCTTTCTATCCGTCCTTAGGATGATATGAAGTTCGAGGGTTTTCTGACAAGATGATTTCAAATTATTCCTTAATTTAAACCGACAAACAATGTTTTCCTCAATTATACAATCTGAAAATCAAAATGTTTAGTATAGATTCAGCAACTTACTCATACATAGCACCTAGATATCAATTTTTATGTCTTTAATTGGAAATTTTATTTGTGATCACCGCTTATGTTACATTCTTTCAATCAATATTTATCGCTTTCTTTCTCTTTTAACAAAAGCAAAATAAAATTAAACTAAATTTATATAACTTTTGTATTTTTTACATTTTCATTAATTCATCATTTCGTTAATTAATTTCACCTTTTTATCTTGAAGGAAAATATATTTACATTTTCGTCTCAATGAGAAGGTATTATTTTTATGTGAAAATTGTCTTTTTCGGATTTTTTTTTTACATTTAGAATATGAACTAATTGATGACTAATATATGACTAATTCTAATGACTAGATACTGTCGAAGAGTTGGAAAGTATCGACAGTGAGCAAAAATTGACTTTGACCAGGATTCGAACCCAGGCTGCTGGTGTTTCTACACTAGCACGCTATCCACTGGGCTACGGAGCCTGCTAGAAACCAGGTCCACTGGACTTGTCGGCGCTCGAATTTCCCCCCACTATGGACTCTTTGCTTCCCTTATGAGGCCGGCAGGTAGGGATACTTTAAACTAATGGGGTTCAATTTGTAATTTAGCTTGAGGCAGATCAGAGAAAAAAGTTTGAGAGTAAATAAAAAAGTTTTCTGTGCATTTGATGACCTAGAAGAAGCATTTGAAAAGGTGGATAGAAGTCAACTTTGATAAAAAACAATATACGCAGGTAGCAAAGTGTGAAGGTAAATGGGCAACTGAGTGACTGGTTTGAAATTATCAAATGTATCAGGCAAGGATGCGTTATGTCTTCATAGTTATTTATTATATTCGTGGACAAGTGTCTATGAATGTCCCTCCTAGACGAAGAAGGTGTGGATCTCGTAACAGTGAAGGTGTGTGGGTCAGCGTTCGAAGATGAATAGGTTGTTATGACAGAGTCAATCAAAGGCTTTCAGATAATGTTAAGCAAACTGAATACTAACATGAAGAATATGGGTCTTGAAAGTAACGTGAATGAAACGAAAATTATGGTGTGTGCAGAAAAGGATGAAAAAACAGTATGCAACATTGTCTTAGACGATGAAAGGATAGAATAAGTTGATAAGTACGCGTACCTTGGTAGTTTATTTACTACTGGCGGAAAAATCGATGGAGAGATAGACAGGCGCATAAACGAGGGTACGATGGTTATCAGCAGTGTAGGAGCCATTACTAGAAGTAAAAATATAAGAAATAAAGCTAAAATGACAATATATAATTCTTTACTTACATCCACTGTGCTGCATGGTAGCGAAACCTGGATTTACCAAGAAAAGGATAAGAGAAAAATTAACGCGATCGGCATGAAATTCCTGCGCAATATATGCGGTAAAACCCTAATAGCCAAAGTCGGTAATGAGAGAATCCTCCAAGAATGTGGTGTATAGAAGAAACTGTTTGACAAGTGTATATCGAGGTAACGTAAATGGCAGCGTACCCAGAGGCAGACCGAGGAAAGAATGGTTAAAATGTGTGAATGAGACTCTAATTCGAAAAGATATAAAAAGTCATAGAAATACATGAGGTTGCATGAGGAAAAGCATGCACGTGAAGGAAGCTGAACAGGTATTCCAGGACACAAAAGTGTGGCGACAAATAGTTTATAAGAAATGCATGAGGAAGTGTGTCAGTGATGTAAATGTCGGCCTAATAGTATAAGAATAAAATAATAATAATAATTAAATTCCGTAACTTTACAATAGGAAAAGCGATTAAAACAAAAATGTACTTGTTTTTCTTATTCAAAATTTGTAGAATATATACTTGATTGCAAATTTCGTATAGAAATTTCTGAAAAATTCAGGTGGAATCTGCCTAAACTCGCATGACATTTTAAAGCCTAAGTCGCTGTCATTGGGCCACGTCCACTTTAAATCGTGGTCTGTTGTTTTAATATTATATTACATTATTGTAAATAGTTAAATTCTGAGCGCAGAATTTTATGTGAATTTTATTTTTTCTCTAACCCGCACATTACAAACACCGATTCATACATCACTTTACCACATTTTTCTTCTTAAGCTTTTTTTAGATACAAATTCTCGTGGATTTTCTTTTTTTGACGTTAATTCATTACTTTCGCTTTTCTTTTATTCACATGAACCTTGTTAAAACATGTTGTATATATTATGCAAGATTCTGCTACGTGGAAATCTTCTAGTTCCCACTATAAATGTTCACCTCTTTATTGAAAACTATGACAATCCCCTTTACCCATAAAGGATAGATTATGACAAAAGCAAATTACGTAAGATAATGTCTGATTCATTTTGCAACTTATTGTGTGTTTGAATGGAACAATAAATTTAAAACTTACTTTTAAAAATGACTATCAATATCAAAAAGAAGTAACAGGAAGCGTGTGTAATGACACACACGCTTCACGTTGGTGAAAAAGATTCCCAAGAATATCTTTGCAACTTTATTCTTACGTTAACGTAGGTTTAGGCACTTCGTTTTGTAATCCTGGGGAATATTATGTATCCTAACCTCATTTTTTATTGTTTAGTTTTCAGCAATTCTCATGAACAACCCCACGGTAAGTCCGCATTATGTAAATCTTTTCCACTCTACCATACCGGTATACAAATATCACGTGACTGGACTTACGACTTTAAAACATTCGCCTAAATTGCGAGTACACCGATCTTGCACGCAACCGCTCAATTGTCGAAATTGACATCAAAAATGTAATAACTACTCCTTTTTATATGACGTCACTGTAACTGTGACTCCGTTTTTAAATTAACTTTCACACTTCTAATAATTATCTAGTTTCTGGCCCTATTGATTTAAATTGATTTATATCACAGTTTTAAACACCTTTTAATTTTGACGTTAGAAAGCGTATTATAAGCATTCGTGTGAAGCTGAAAGGTAGATAAAAATCGTTTTTAGAAAGTTTATTATTTTATAAAATTTAAATTTAATTATTAAATGCCTTTGTACCAGTTTCCCGTGTTTATTTCTATATGCATATTGTAGCGTTTACAATAGATTATTACACAACAAAGAATATTTTCCGCAGAGTGGAAAATATGAGTGGCAGCGCAAATTGTTAACGTCAAGTTTTACCTAGTTGTTTTCAACTTCCCGAATTACTTTACTTTGCATATCAGCAGCTCTTGCAGCTCTGTCGTGTCTTGAAAGACTAGCTAGATTATCCATGCGGCTACATTATTGGAAAAAAGGACTTTGAAATTTCCGACGCATTAACAGTTCTTTCACTTATAGCAAGTTCTTCTTTAAAATTTAAATGAGAAGCTGCTGTTTTCATTTTCCTTATATTACCTTAGTTCTACAATAACAAATCTTCCAGCTTAGAATATGTTATATCAGAAAATTTTCACATTTTTTCTGTAATAAAGAGATCAAGTATTCAAGATAGTTAAAATTTAATTAATATATGAAGCCTGCCTTAGAACAGTGCATTATGTTGATTTTCAGTTCTTACCAAAGATTAAAATAAAATATAAGAGAAAAAGTGACTTCTAAAGAACAACATAATGCACTATTGTAGATCAGGTTTCATTCAATAATTTTGTCACTATATATTGTAACATTGCGGAATTTAATAAGAAATAAAATCCCATAATGTTAAATAATCCCTACCTATCGGTCTTGTAAGGGAAGCAAAAAATCGATAGTGGGAGGAAAGTTCGAGCGCCTACAAGTCCAGTGGGCCAGGTTTCTACCAGGATCCGCGGCGCATTAGATAGCGTGATGGTGTAGAAACATCAGCGACCTGGGTTCGAATCCTAGTCCGGAGTCAATTTGTGCTCACTATCGATTCTTAATAGCTTTTCGACAGCATCTAGTCCTTAGATTAAGTCAGATTGTAGAAAAGGTAAAATAATCCCGGGTCTAGCCGGGACTCTGTTATAGTATAAATAAAAAATTGGCTAAACAACCACCACAGGTCTCCCTGGGAGCGACTGCCATCCAGCAAAATTATACTGGCTTCCAGTAAAACTGCTGATAATCACACCTGTGCCCACGCCTCACGATCCTGAAATGGGTAATCACAGGGGACGAGGGAATCACAATGACGGGCCGTCGAAAAGCCTCGTGTGTTTTGAGGAGATGGAGCAATTCAAGAATGATAGCTCTCTGCGTCCATCTCGCAAGTGCCTCGGCATGTTTTTGGCACGCGTGAATGGTTACAAGATTACGAAACAGTCATGAAACAGGGGTGATGGGTACAAGGAAAAAGGTGGTATCTAGGAGAGGCTGTAGTAACAAAGGTAGTATCTGGCTTGGCACCTCCGATACCACCGATGAAAAGGACGACTGTCTGAACAGAATATTCTGGGAAAAACCATCGCAACTCCCTTCTAAGGTATTTATACCGCTCTACCTTTTCTTTTTCCTTAGCTATAATGTTGTTGTCGGAATGTATTGGCATAACATAACTTTAATACGGGCGACTTAAGGAAAGCAAACTCTAGCGGGCCAGATGCTGTTGGGTTGAAGGAAACTTCTTCCACCAGAAGCTCTTGACACCATCTGGTCCCGCTGCGGAATAGTTCTTCATACTCCTCAATACTTTCTTCACATTTTCTATTGTAATAGGTGGGCATTCTTCCTCAGGTGTTATCAGATCACTGCATAATCTCCTTGAAGCTAGTTATGTCCTCTGTTTTTTTCATTCAGTGGATGCTGGACTTCGTAGACTTCTCTCCAAAATGAATCGACCTTCACTGGTTTAGGCGGGTGGTCTACAGTAACTGGAGGGTCTGGGAGAAGTGGAAATGGGTCAGAGAAAGACAGTTTTTCTTCTCAGACCCACCTTGTGCTGCATGATGGTCAGCAGCGTTGACTTGTTGAGTGTGTGATCACGAATCCATAGTTGGCGCGCGAACTGTCGGATTTTTGTGCTGAGATGTTTAAGGAGGGTCGTGATTTTTCAAGTAGCAATAACGAGATCTTATTAACTGTCTTGATGAAAAATAGATTGTGTTACTACTTACCCGAAATTTTTTTACACTATCGCAAGTTTAACAAATGCGCCCTTTTCTACCTTAGTTCAAGGTAAAAAAGGGGCTACTGGGAATAGGATGGATGTATTTTAATACGCTTTGTTCTCGCTGATTAATCTTGTTGTTTTCATATATTGAAGAAAAATAATTATATTTAACAAGTAGAGGGTATAGAAGATATGGATGTATGAAGGGTATATCGACGCCTCCATTCCATATCGCTCCACTTCGCGTTTAGTCTATGTAACACATCAGGTCCTGTGTATAAGCATAGGACTTGAAACTATACAGTGACCAAACGCGACGTGGAATGGTATGGAATGTAGGCGTCGATATGGCAAAGGGGAAAATAGGATAAAGGTTTGAGTGGAGGGAAAAAGGTTGTATCTGGAAGGTTGGAGATAAAAGTTTGTATCTGTCAGATAAAAGGTAAAAAGTGGTATCTCGAGAGTGGAAGGAAAAAGGTAGTATCGGGGGAGAGGTTGGAAGCAAAGAGATGTTATCTCATTTCCCCTTGCACGTCTTGTGCGCAAATACCCCAGTAAATGTTTCTCATATGTTCAATATGAAAAATTTTATCATTTTTTAACCACATCAAGAATACGAAGCGCTTATTAATTGCATGCAACTTTAAGGGATGGAAGTATCAGTCAAATCCGACACTCATGTATGCTTATGAAACAGCGGCGTCGTACAATGGGAAGTATATTTTCGTGGCAAAATCGTAGAACTTTTGATGAGAATTACAAGATCGATGTATTTTTTTATAGATGAATACGTACAGAATATAGAAAACATGCAAAGAAGGTGTAAAACGATAGGTTTAGCCTCGAAAATCTAGGTAATGTTGACCCCAGACCCTCGATTCCTTACTTCACGGCGAGATCTTTTTATAATATAGATATACGAAATTATAACTTTCGAATATTCGTAAAAATTTGGAATTTCTTTTAATAGTCAAAAATATGAAAGTAAACAGTAAAACAACATGTGATGTCCTTAAATGACTCAGATATAACCCCCTCAGTAATTTTAAGCAAACTTTTCAATTAGATAGCCTATTTGAATAAGAAAAATGAAAAATAAATACAACGTTCACTGCAAGTTAAACAGTTTCAATAAGAAAAAGCGATCCAGTAAATTGAAAAGTACTGCTGAATAATTATTCAAACTTTCGTATAGTTAGAAAAGATAACCTGATAGAACATTCCTCGCTTTGCTTTAATTTATAGTACTTCCTTTCCAATAAATTTGAAGTTATTTTAAGGTATATAGTTAACAAATGCTTTTTGTAAAAATAACAAAACATCCTTTTTTAGAAAATATATTTTTAGAAGTTGGTTTTTATTTTCAAATTATAAACTTGCTCAATGATACTAAAATAGTTTTCTAACTTTAGTATTAATAATTTAAATATTATTAATAATAGCCTAACTTTTCCCCCCTGAAACAGATAACAAAGAGTAAACGTGAAATTTATTCATCTTAAATATTTTGAGTCCATTGTTGCTGTCAAGCTCTGAAAACAATATTTTAAAAAAATTTTGTTCAAATGATTGTAATTAGAAAGTCATTTTTATTTTATTTTAGGCACAAGGGATAATAAACCCCTAAAACATTTTTTTCAAGTTTGGAGAGCAGCTCTGATTATTATGCGGCGAGTATAGGCACATATAATCAAAGTGCATAAAATGTGCATGCATGCGAAGACGGGGTAACAAGTATATGGGGACGGCAGCCACACCCCAAGTGGCTAAGTGCGTGCGTACACTACCAGCAATGGTTGTAAAGTACTATGCTTCGTGGTGCGTTTTAATTATAGCCAGCCGCTCGCGCTTTGTGCTGCTCTCTTTAAGTGTGGCACGCCATTAGAAACGAGATTATTCTTACTAATTATTTTAATTGCGGATTACACAAACACTGGCCTGTCTGGCCTGAATAAGAGCATCCACAATTTTGCGAAAGTGAAAGAAATCGTTCGTCTGAAAGCATCACTCGAGCCAAAAAAGACAAAAAGCGATAAAAGATACACACGTTATTTTTTCCGGTATTTGTATGGAGAAGTGCAAAAAGCAGGGAAGTATGTGTAAAGGTGGAGTTCGAACTCAACCTTTACAAGGAGTTGATTGGTATTGGCGTTTTTGTCCGAAATTTCATTGAATGCACTTTATTGTATAAAATTCGTCTCATTTCAATTATTTTGAAAGCGCTCGAATTTTAAGGCAGTAAAATGACGTTCCGGTAATGCTATTGAGAAAATTTGCCTTTCACGGAACAAAGTATCGATTAGGATCAATCCCATCTAATGCTGCTCGAAGTTCTCTCGCAGTATCGATTCATATTAATTCTAAACATAAATCATACAAATACCATCGGAGAGGTGCTCCAGCTGATAACAGTTAGTGTTCATGGCGGAGCAGAACGCAGTCTGTCAAGAGCCAAAACGCCAAGATTCTTAAAGTGTTTTGAAGAAAGTTCTGTGACAAAAATTGTTTACATGAATGAAAACTACTTAATGCCAAATGTTTGATTGCCTTCCGTGAAACTTACACTACAAGAAAATGAATAGCCAGTACAATAAAGATCAAACTACGTATGCACTTTTTAGTAGAATGACTTCTTCAAGACATAAAATGCGTTTTCAAATAAAAATGCTTAAATTAATTTAAAAAATACGAAACAAGGGGTTTGGGGGCATAGGTGCAGAGGCTAGGGAAGTAAATGCTGATTGATCGGTGTCGTCACTTTCAACCAATTAGCGACCTAGCATCATTTCAATACGTTTCATTGCGCTTTTACGCATTAGTAAGCATTCAGACAAAGATGCAATTAAAACACATTGAAACGTTTTAATGCGTTCCAATCAACTTCTCCTAACAGGGTCCACATCGGCGGCTGAAACGCGCGACTTAATGAGGCGGCTGGATGCAAGCGACCAGGACAATTTTCAATGCGTTGTCTGTAGTTAGTACAGTTTGATCATCTGCGGCAGTAGGTTGTACAGTTGCGCATGGCAGCATGGATCACTTAATAATAAATCTTCTCGAGGAAGAAGAAGAGGAAGCACTTATAATGTTTCTATTAAATGAGACAAGCCAAAATTAAGTTCGGTAACTTTTTTTAAAAGGGAACCGGAGGGATTCCAAAACATTTTATTTGAACGGCATCTCCATAACACAGTTTTCCGTAAATTTTTCCTTGTGAATATTAGCCAGTTCAATTACATTCTGCCATTGGTTGAAAAGAACTTTTAAAATTTGCTTTTTGCATGAAACATGCAAGGATTTTGCCATAAAAGTTCGATTAATTTCGAATCATCCATAATTAAAAATGATGGTAGACAATACTTTAGAAAACTCTGTTGCGTCGGCTGATGGGCTAGACTGCTCCTCGAGTGAGGAGCAGGAGAGTAAACGAGCGATTTGATTCGCGCTACTCCAGTGGCCGATGCAGAACTCCACCTTAACTCGAGGGGATCATCAATACACTAATCCTTAATCTCGTAGCGCCTACACTTTGCCCTTGAGAACATGTGTACCAAGCCGAATTGAAACGGGGCGATACTGTCACCGTCGTCACAGAACATGATGATTCTGGTGCTACTGTAACTGATCTTATATGCTGATTTTAATTTATCGCACAATAAATTATTCACAACATTTTCACATATCTCCATTCTCGAGGTGTGCCAGAAATATTGCCGTTCTAAGAAAAAAGGCAGCAACTACAAAATCAGCGAACTGTAAAAATCGACGAAAACTTTTGAATCTGATTTTCCCTATTCCGCTTAATTGAATAGATATTTTAAAAGTTTTTTTGAGTGTTATTGGATCAGTTTAATGCGATCTACCTATTTATGGAAAAAATAATTATGAAAACTTGTTATTTAATATGTAATAATGTAGATTCTGCCGAAATTTCTAAGTGTTTCTATGGAAGAAGGCAGTAACTTAAGTTTCTCCTTTGTTCGAGAAAACGGTGGCCGCCTCACGGCTTCTCTTTCCAGAAGAAGGCAGAATTTGTAAGATTTTAGTACAGTAGGACCCGTCGCGGGCGCGTCCTCCGGTTGTGGATAGAGGGACCCTGTACCAAAGTATTTTCGCTGAATAAGGATACAAACCTAAATAAGAAGTCACCTACAGTGGATCACGGATGGTCTCGAAGGAAAACCGACCAAGCCAAGCCGTGAACTACTCCGTCAAAGGCTGATTGGCACAAGGGAGTGGTGTTGTATAGGTGTCTGTAGGAAAGCAAGTCACCTCCTTCATTATTAAGACATGCGGCGCTCTGCACCCTACCAAACGTTGTTCCCGCGTTGTCGCCGCGGCAGGGCGACAACGCGATCATGGTATATCTGGCAAGCATTTAGGCAGACAAAAACTAGCGACATATTCATTGAGCTCAAAGCTTAAAGGGAGGGCAGGGAGCGATTCGGAACTGTTCTTGCAGGAGCTCTTGGAGACGACGGTGATGTTCGACATCTTGTCGCAAGAGGAAAACTGGTGATCTGTGACCTCATAGAATCTACCGTTGTAGCAGAGATTAAGAGTTTAAGGCGGTCATGGGGGAATACATTGGTGCGCCTCCTAGGATTGCCTTAACAAAAAAGGAGCAACAGGGCTTGTGTCCTAGCCTTCGTTGAGTAGGACGCTACCCCTGCTATAAAGATTGAGCTGGCAGCCCGGCTTAAGGTAGGGTGGATAAACTGCCAGGTGAAGGCGCACCTTGCCAAAACGCGGTGTTACCGTTACCACAGCCCTGGGCATATTGCCCAGGAATATACGGGAGAAGAACGTAGTGGTAATTGCTGCAGATGTAGTCTGCAGGACCACAATGCTGCGGATTACCAGAAAAGGTGACTCCGCGACCGCTCCCTCGCCCACAGCTAATAGAAAACCTTGAGGTTTTTCGAAGTGGAGTAGCTGTGAGGCTTAGAAAAGGAGGTCTCGGCGCTTGACGAAATGCGTCCGTCACCAACGGTCTGGAAGTAATGCTCATGCGGTTTCCGGCATGGTTGGTAGACGCAGAAGGAGGAGGAGTTTTAGTTAGTAAGAATCCGATAAATCCCAGCCTTTAGCTGGGTGTCTTATGAGAGATTTTCCCTCCTCCAACAATAACAAAAAATGCGTAGATCGGCAGAGGTGGACCGAGTATTTCCTTAGCTGCATGTGGGATTTAATATGGAGAAATTAAATATAACTACGCTGGAAGATGAGGTGCTGAAAATAATCGGAGATGAAATCGTAGATAAAGTGTTGGTGGGCAATTCTCCTCGAGTTTGGTGTGGAACTAAACGGCAAACAAAACTGATCTCTGCTGTCAAGGAGGCAGTCAGTGAGAAAGAGAACGTGCGCGAGTTCATTTCCTAGAATGAGGCCGAGATCTTGGATCTCAACGCGACAATGAACGCTGCTTCAGGCGTCATGAAGATTACCACGTAAAATAATGACTTCAGAGGAAGCGTGAGGGCGATGATGAATTAAGAGGTGGCCGCGAGGCTGCTCCGGACAGGACACATGAACATCTGGTAGGTGTTCTGCAGAGTAAACAAGTAGGTTCAGTCTGCCAGGTGCTATCGTTGCCAAAGTTAGCGGCAGTTTACAGCAAAATCCGGGGTCTTAATAGGTCCAGGATCTGACGGAGGTGCGGCGACGAGGGTCACAAAGCGGCGCGGCGCGGAGTGCACTAGCAAGATACAGAGCTAACTCTGCGTTGCAAAGGAGGACAAGCTCCGGACTGACCATCTTCCAGAGAGAATGAGATTTGCGGCCTTCAGGGAGCTGTCCCAAAGTGGAAGCTTTTTGTAAGTCCTATTGAGAGCTAAGCAGGTGTCGAACTGGCGTGCAATATTGCGCGTCAGGTTGCTGCACACAGCTTTTAGTTCTTAATTTTTAACACATAAATAAATACAAATAATAAAATATAAGTGTGTAAAAAGATGAAAGATGTGTTAAATTCTACGTGGAATTTGGAAGAAATCTGAAAAAGGATGAAAATATGCCCTTAGAGGGCCCAGTTAACGGAACGGTCACTCTGTGGTCACTTTAGGGACACGCAATTGCATAACCGTTTCATTCACGTGGTTTGATAGGGCTGGGTCGTAGGTTGGCAGAAACAGTAAGTGATTTTAGTGGGTGTTTACTTCGGTGAGTCCCATACTCTGTGCGCAGATACATTCTTACGTCCTGAACAAAAAAAGTTTCGATCCATTTTATTTGAACTCTAGAGCTAATTGTAATTGTATAAAACATTATATTCTTTTCAGGAATTTCATTAGCTTGTTATTTATATCTTATTCACCTCAAAGATGCAAAGTTCAGCGACTTTAGACACGAGTACCGGATTAAGGTTTGGGGTGCACTTTAGTCGACGGAATGTAGCGAAATTGTGGGAAGAATGTGTGGCACACTAAAAGTAGTTTACGGTACCAACTTCGCCATCGAGTAATTCCCTAGAATGCGAACTGGGAATGCGGAAGCCAATTTACGAGAAATTAAGTAAAGCCATATGGTATGACCTATTTTTAAAATAAAACTGAGATTAGCTAACTTTTTAAATGAAGGTTAATTGCTTCCCTTCTAAAAAACCGTGGAATCGTATTTCAAATAAGACTTTACAGATTGATTAAAAATGTATATTGTGATACTTGACACTATCAAAATATGAATTTTGGCCTTTAATAACTTTAAAAATAAGTGTTTGATTGTTCTATAAAATGTTTCAAAACACATTGTTAACATGAATGTGGTTAACTTGTTTCAGATGATAAACAGATAAATATATCTCAGTATTTGGCTAGGGTCAATTTAAAGTTTCCATGTGGCTGGGTAGTAAAAAAATTTAAGGCCACCTTTTTGAGAAAAGTTACGTTTTAGTTTTTTTTAAGAATGTATACCATTTTAGTAATTTAAAAAAAATTACAAGTTCCTTTAAAGGATTTGAAGGAGTGTAGATTATGTCAATTTGGTTTGAAAATATAATATTTTAAAGAAAATTTTCGTTAATATTTTCATAATTCACCTAAATATTCAAGTAGGCTTAAGTTCGTCAAAAAATTTTTTTTGGTAAAAAGCTAAAATACGTGTCTCATATTTAGGCTTGAAGAATACGTCAGAACCAAAAAGTTCCATGACATGCCCAATTTCATGTGAAATCGATCTAATATTGAATAGGGTACTTACTTTGGAGCTTTCAAGACAGAGTTCTGTACTTCTGAAGGTTGAAATAGTCTGAAACAGAAAAAGAAATTACTTACATTTACACTATCGTTATTATTATTTTAAACCTGTTTTCGGGACGAATTTAGGATTCAAAGAATTAAACCATATATTTAACAATGAACTAGAAAATATAAAGGAACAAAATGGAAAAATATCAAGTTTAAGAAGAACTGGCCCTTTTCGGCAACCCAGAGTTATGTAAAATATACTTGCGAAAGCAAGAGATCTAAAGAAAGTAATTATCATTTAGTTCTTTTACTGGATATCGCACTTTAATAATTCACTTTACATATTTCATGTTCAGAGCATCAGATATCTCTTTGCTTTGCTTCAAGTTACACTAAAGCTGGTTAGCTACGCCAGTGTTTATCTCACGGCCAGAATTGCACTCATAACATTTTCTTCTTTCGCTCAGCGAAACAGTTTCCGAAACAAAGCTTAACGCTCCAGATAAAATTTCTTTATCCTCTTTTGTCCTACGTGTCTTCTGTCAACGATTTTCACGCTTTACAAGATACTGCAGGGCGACAGGTAATGAATCTCAAAGCGTCACACAGTCGGAGGAAATGCATTTTTTCGTTCAAAAAAGTCTACAGCTTTCAATTTTGACCCGATTTGCAATTATTTTTTAAAATTAAAGTGCGCTAAATTCTAAAGAGCATAACAGACAGAGATTTTGGCATTTTCGTATTGATTTATTATATGTTCACTGAAAGTATAAGAAAATCGAGATTTTTACCAAAATAATTATTTACTCTTCAAAAACGGTTTGCATATAATGCAAATCATCATAAATTAACGCAAGAAGACTCCCAGAATACAAATAATTCGAATATTGTATGGTGAAATTATTACAAAAAAATCTGCCCGCTGCGCGGGCACATTCTCCTCGCGCGCTAAGCGCGCGGCTCGCAAGTTTGAGCGCGCCTAGGGCGCGCGACTGTTGGTTCTCGCGCTTCGCGCTCGATAATGTATTTCCACACATTTGTGCAGAAACCTTTTCAAATTAAAGGTCACAGCATCGACAACTGTAATTTGGTGATTGTGAATTCTCTTTTGTTAAAGCTCCTTCGGCTTTAACGAACACATTCTCATCACGTATCTCGTGCTTCGCCCTCGATTTAGTCCGAAGTGCGAACCTTTCTACATTATGTTCAACACTTTGATATCAAATTCCTGGGATTCCTTATTCATATGTTGCAGTATAAAGCACAAATTTTATTTCTCATGATTACTTCAATATTTTTTTCTTATTTTGCATTACATTTTATTCTCAACTACCTTGAACAATGTATCATTTCAATAAATTTATATTATTACAATTCATAACATACATTGGTATTGAAACATACGTATTTTCATTGTCTTGTTTTTATAGTTGAAAAAAGTGCTCATCCTATACAAAATTTTTTTTTAATAAACCAAACCAAAAATACGCATCCTAGCGTAAACTGGTTCTAAGAAAATGTTTATAAGAAAAGTTTATAAAAAATTTGTAGATCATTTTTGGTTGAACAACTTTTGTATATTAATTTTTTTTCCTTCTTTTGTACGGTTTTTCCAAAGATTTAATTTTTTATTTTTATTGCGATTTTTTACGATTAAAACAAAAACTACGCTTCTTTTAAAAAATTATTCATGACAAATTTGTATAGTTCTTTTTTGTGTAAGCA
>CAKNWT010311849.1:0-11754 GCA_932066315.1 Andricus coriarius | reverse complement strand
AAAAATAGGACAACTTCTAAACAATCCTAAAGATAAAAAGGCACCTCTCAGTGATCCGGGAGTATATAAAATCCCTTGTTCTTGTGGCAAAGTCTACATTGGAGAAACCGGGAGGGCGGTGAGCCAACGTGTACAGGAACATCAGAGTAAAGTCAGGCTAAAACATTTCACGCAATCAGCACTAGCTGAGTATCATATTGAAACAGGACATAGCAGTTTGTTTGACAAAACAACAGTCATCGCAAAAACACCAAATATTTTTCCAAGAAAACATAGAGAAGCAATCAAAATCTTAAAACACCCTAATAACATCAATAGGGACAATGGATATAATACCAATCCGATTTGGCTTTCTGTCCTCCTGGGTTTTTTAAAAAGGACTTGATTGGCCAATCAAGTTAGAGCAGTTCCTACCATGGGGCGCTCTGGCCAATCACAGGCATCGTAGAGAATATATATAAGAACAAAATAACCTGAAACTTCAGTTTCAGGTCAGCCCTGAAGAAGTGAACTGCAATGTTCACGAAACGTCGGCAATCTCGTAGTTTTGCACACGATTGAAACCCGAAAAACCTTTAAATTTTGAATTTAAATTTATCATAGGAAAGACTTATTTTTAATACATTATTTTTGGTTCTGTAAACATATTAAGCCAATTCGTTGAAAGTAATCATATTACAAATAATAATTCTTGTAAATTTATAAAGAAACATAGAAAACAGTTATCGGAAAGATATTCTTTGGTGACTCCGTAAACAAATTGTGCCTAGTCCTTGAAAAATACCCAAACTCTGAATATGTTTATGAAAACTGTTCTTTTTCTTTATTCATAATGTGTCCACTGAGGGATTACATGACTTCCATTTCTTCCAATCCTTCCGTTTACATATTTTATAAAATCTTATGCTTACTATTTACATTTATTTACATCTATTTACATAAAGTCTTACATCTAAATCCTCATTTCTGTTTTTTGCCGCAAGCGCAATTTGGGACGTTTTAGCGAACGAGTGAGTGATTCATCGAATGCCAGTGTGCAAGCGAGAGAGAGAGAGAGAGAGAGCGATAACGCAAACGCATCTTAATCTACTTAAGCTATTACATAACCGTTACTTACAAAACTTTACGCTTCTAATTTAAGCGACTTCCATTTCCTTTTTCTTTCACTTCTCTTGTACCCCGATTTTACCATTTTTTTGCATCCATTCTTTCATTCTTTCTCATTCGCTCCCCTAGCCCCCTCTAACTCCTTCATCCACTCTTCCCCGAAACCGTCCTCCACTAGAATCTTTACCACATTCTCTTGCCAGCTTCCTTTATCTTCCATTCCTCTCCTACATCCTTCCCATACATGATCCCATGTTTCCTCTTCCCATTCACAGATTCTGCACTTCCTGTTCTCTTTCTTTTCCCAATACATACTTGCCCTCACCTCGTTTCCCAATCTAAACCTTGCTATTCTTGTCCACCTTTTCTCTCCCCATCCCTTTTCTAAATACTTTAGTACTCTTTCCTTTTTATCATCTTATACCATTTATTATATTTCGATCCCTCAATCATCCCCCATCTTTATATTAATTGTCTTTCCCTCTCCCTATTTTCCACTTCTTCGTAGTTTACTCCAGTACTGTCTTCTATATATCTAGCCTTATAGAACTCCCTCCTTTCTTCTTCCCGTCTCGTTGATTCCCTCGCCCACACTCTTCTTTCTTCTATCTCCATCAAACACTTTCTCGCTAACTCCCTTCCCTTTCCTATCGCAGCTTCTTCTCAAAATTCCATGTCCTCTTTCCCGCTCTAGTACTTGATGTTTCCGTTTGCGCTTCTTCTCTCACCATAAATCCCGGCGTCCTCCAGTCTACCCCAAGCGTCCATCTTATATACCTTTCTTGTAAACTCTCAATCTCTTTCCTTTCTTTCCATCCCCATACCTCTGCTCCATAACCTAACACTGGCCATACCAGCGTATCAAATAACCACATTCTCCTTCTCCAATTTTTTTTTAACCTTCTTTTTCCTATTCCCCATATATGTTTCATTACCCCTGCTGCTTTTCTTATCCTTTCTCTTATATGAGCTCTATGCTCTCCATTTGCTTGCAAGGTATATCCCAGATACTTAAACTCTTTACCTTCTTCTAATTTTATTCCCTTCCATCTCCCCGTCCATTCTTTCTTTCTTCCCCCTCCTTTTTTAAACCTCATTATCTTTGTATTTTCTACATTTAAATTTAACTTTTTCCCCTCTAAGTATTTCTCTGCTCCAGGAATTAAGCCCGCCATCCCTTCTTCATCATCATAACTTTTTCTATCTCGCCTCGATCTAACGAGTCAAACGCCGCCTTTAAGTCCACGAACATTGCTATCATTGTCCCTTTATCCCATTTAATCCTCTTATTTACAAGATAGTTCAGAACATATATAAAGGGTCGGGGAACAAAAGGTCCTAACCCCGTTTTTCCAAATTTTTCAACACGCCAGAAAAGCGTTTGTATTTTACGAGATTACCGAAAAAAGATATTGCATATATGTATGTATGTACCTCTTTTGAAAACATTGAATTCTTCAAATTCATCACTGTCGAAAGCTCGTTTCAACTTTACTTCCCCGGGGATATCAATCCGAATCCAGACGGCGCTTGATAAGGCCAATTTCGTGGTTTTCAGCAAGTAATCAGCTCCATTCTTAAAATTTGGCAAGTCCAATATGTACCACGTGCATGAACATATAAAGCATATATTAGTTCTTGTTTTGTCCACAACAGTTGTCACTCCACACTATGATATTATCCTTGCAGTTGCATTTTTGGACATTGTTGATCAAATTGAAGATGCAAGTTGCAATTTTCGTTGACCCTCGAGCTCCCTCGGCCTCATTCCACAAACACATAAAACCTTGGTTACTAGGATACACATGAATCCCAAAATTATAGTGAGATAACTGGCGCAAATAAAACATATCACTGTGTGTTAGAGTTGGCAGTGGTATTATCTGCTGAAGGTCAACGATCAAGCATGTGGTGTTCTGGACTGTCGTTGTAACATCGACATTCATGTGTGATCTGGCAAGATTTGCTTTAGAATGATGTTCCAATAAAGTCGCTCTTGTTATTTGGACTATCAGTTTATCTTTTGTCGATTTCAGTGTAGCATGTAATTTGTCGCATGATTTACAGGTGTCGACGCGAAAACGTCCAAATTTCAAATTTGGAAAATCTTTTTTCATGACACTCTTATAGAAGTCGATTGTTATCGGTGTAGTGGGATGTTTCTCCTTGAATTCTCTGAACAGAATGGCTCTGTTTAAGTCAGCACTCAAAAACTCTTTTGATGATTCCTCACGCCCGTAATGGCTTTCCTCGCGTGGAATTGAATTGATCTTCGTCCTTTTTACTAGGCTCGATGACTGTGTGCACCAAATTTTCGGACAATCCAAACGTGTCCATGAACGTTCTCCGACAAACTGGGGCGTATCTGCCTTCGTCGTCAAATACTCGGTAAAACGCAGTTACTTGGCGTTTCTGGGACTGACCCTAGCGTCAGGTTATCTGGAAGTTGAAAAAATAAATTTCGTTCATTTTTTTGCAACTTTTGTTAAGGAGACTTTACTCTCTAAATTTCCCCCAGGGAAAGATTCACTCAATATGAGTAAAAATCCTTAAAATCAAGCTTTAGTGATAACTTCACACTAATTGAGTGGAAGTTCACTCGTTTTGGAGTGATATTCCACTCTAAAGAATAAGTGAACTTCACTTACTTTTCAGAGTGAAATATCACTCTGAAACGGGTGATGTTTCACTCCTTTAGAGTGGAATTTACACTCAAGCTTAATTTGCCACTGAAAATTAAAAGGAGATTTTTTCGCTGTAAAATGACTTTTATTAGCTCTCATAGTCAAAAAGATTCACTCAGGCTTAGGTTGCAAGAAAATTCTTTTTGCAAAAGTAATTACCAAAAAAGTTCAATGTTACAACATGAGTAACATTTTTCTAGGGAACGACTGAACGGATTTCGACGATTCTTACATTAAAATTTTTTTTTACAAACCTACATCTTAGGAATATTTCTTCCGATTATAAAAACATTAAAGTACAGAAAAATGTCAATTGTTAATAAACAAATTAATTTTTTTTCCTAACACTGTGGATAACATTCGATTCCCTCCACGGCTCAATTTGTCGAAACTTGCCTTTTCTTTTCGTCGTTGAACAAAATTTATTGACCAACTTGTGCAGAAAGGCTTTTTCAACGAATGTGATTGCTGAACTTGCCTTCCGCTCGTCTTGCATACTTCACATTTGTTACAGAAGCTCCTTTTACACTCGTCAAGAAATAAACTATTTTACGCGATATATTTTTTAACGAGTGCAAACGGAGCTTTTTTAAGGAATGTGAAGTTTGCAAGACGATCTTAAGGCAATGAAAGTCGTTGAAAAAGCCTTTCTGTACAAGTTGAGTAAAAAAAAACTTTTCTTCTACGAGAAAAAATTTTTCCTTTGGTTATTAACAATATTGATTAATAACTTATGCAACAAAATTTTTTTTGCAATCTAAGCCTGAGTAAATCTTTTTGACTATAAGAGTTATTAATAATTTCATTGTATTGCGTAAAAAATCGACTTTTTACATTGTCATTTATCAATTCATTGTTAATAAATTGTTGATTTCCGTTTCCGTTCTTAGACTTTCTCATCCGAATTTTTCGGATTTTAGAATTTTGAGTACAGTACCCTCCCACTTATCGCACTACCAGTTATCGTGACTTCCCCTACTTGATTAGCTCCCACTGCCGACACATGTAAGCGCACGCATTCAACAAAATGCTCGCGCGTAAACATAACTTTGTTCTAAATATTGACATTCAATGTAACCTACTTATTTACTCAACTGTCAAATTTTGACATTAACTTTTTCGAATAGATTCGATTTTCTCAACCAATCAGATATGAAGGTAAACGCAACGAAAAATGATTTTTGTTGTAGTGGGGGAACTCATTTAACGCGAATCCCAGTACCAGCCTCTCGCGATAAGTGAGAGGGTACTGTATTATCATCCCTGAAAAGTTTGAATTCCAATCCCAGGTTTCCTAAATTTTAGGGTTTTGAATTCAACTTTTTTAACCCTTAAACGGTACCACGGGTCTAAATGACCCGGACATAATTTTACGTCTCAATATCCGCCTTAAAAGCGCCGAAATCAGACACTTTGGTACCATCTATTGGCACTTTAAAGCTTTCCCTAAACCACACTGGGGAGCGAATTGGCCTTCAGGCGTCAGTGTGAGACTCGCAGTGAGTTGCATCGAACGCTTCGAGACGTATGCCCATGTGCGAAATTCGGTCGGAAGCCAGAGATTGACTATCGGCCCAAAGTCGGCCCTACTATGGTAACCGATCTACGGTAACCAGAGTTGGACCGACTGATGTGTTTTCAAGCTGCCATGGTCTCACCGACGTTGGTAACCAACGTCGACGGTGGGCGAAAAGCCGACTGTCGGCCCAATTCTGGCCCAACTTTGGGCCGACTATCGGATAAACTGTGGCAGATTGGTCGGTACGAACGCAAGAATGCATCGGTCCGACTCTGTATACAGCAGTCGGTTAGCCACAAGTTAACTTGATGCACCCGATGGTCGGTCAAACCTTGACCTAAATATGGGCCGGCCGTCGGACAAACGCTGGTTCATGGTTTCAAAAAGACCGTGAAAGTACATTCCGCCCGACTCTGGCAATAGATGGCCCGACCGTCGGCATAACATTGGCGTGTACAAGACAGCATGATGCACCCGACGTCGCAGTAAGCGAAAAAATTTCTAAGTTCCGTCCATGCGAATTCTAAATGTTCATTCAAAATCACGTTTGAAGTCATTATCAAAAGTTGTAAAATAGCCTAAAACACGAAAAGACGAAGTATCACACGAAGAAAAATTATTTAAAATGGGCGCCAGAAAAAAAAATTGCTTAAAAATTTTTTTAAAATAATGTTTGAAAACAAATTGTTTTAAAAAATTTTGATAAGAAATTCGTTCGTCGGGTGCAACATGGTGTTGCACCCGACGATCGGTCAAAGCTTGGCCCAAATATGGGCCGGCTGTCGGACAAACGCTGGTTCGTTGTTTCAAAAATACCGAGAAAATAGGTCGGCCCAACTCTGCGCAAGATATGGCCGGACCATCGGCATAACATTGGCTTGTACAAGTCATCATGATGCACCCGACGTCGCAGTAGGCGAAAAAATTTCTAAGTTCCGTCCATGCGAATTCTAAATGTTCATTAAAAATCACATTTGAAGTAATTATCAAAAGTTGTAAAATAGCCTAAAACACGAAAAGACGAAATATCACACGAAGAAAAATTATTCAAAGTGGGCGCCAGAAAAAAAAATTTGAAAAAAAATTGCTTAAAATTTTTTTTTTTAATAATGTTTGAAAACAAATTATTTAAAAAAACTTTTGATAAGAAATTTTTGAAAAAAAAATGGTTGGAAAAAAAATGTAAGAAAAATTGTTGAAAAAAAATTGAAACAAAAATTTTGAAAAAAAAAAATTTGTTGAAAAGTTGCTGGAAAAAAAATTTGAGGGTTTCAGCCCGGGGCTGCGAAACCCTAAAAATTATAATGGGTGTAAATTATTTATTTAAAACTTATTACACTTATATTCATGGTAACAGTTAATTTATTTTACATCTACATGATATCGCATAATAATAAAAAAATTATTGAGGAAAAAGAGTTAAAAAATGTTTAATTTCAACTGCTTTGAGTTGTAGCTTATGAGGATGGTTTTTTCATTGAGTTTCAATTCTGTAGGTACAGCGATAGAAATTTTATTTTTAATATAATGTTATAAAATGTAATATATGTAATTATTCTAAACAGGACCATTAACATTTATAGTCAAAATACTCGCAATCAAAGGCGGTTGACCGTTATCATTTCGCTGGTCGGCCCGACCAGTGGCGCACAAAGTTGGAGCGACCGTGGGCCGACGGTCAATTCGCACCTGGGTGGGTCTCTTTGACCCAGTGTGCTCTTCAAGTATATCATCCTCTCAAAAAACCGCAAGTATAATGTTTTGGGCGATATGAATTTTATTATATCGATTTTTGACTAGTAGAATAACCCTGTTATATACTTAAAGAGAGGACGCCAGCGTCAGCTTTTGGCGATGAGCGCCCTACTTTTGGCGGTGAACACCCCATAAATACTTTATAAACATAAAAGTACACTATTTTTACCATTGTGATTGTATTTGTATTCTGTTAGTTTGAAGAAATGAGCATAGAATTTAAAAAATATACAAGAAACGTGATATTTGTGATTACAAAGATACCCACATTCGGTTGCTAAAATAAATACTTCTTTCTGAGCATACACTCGGATGCTATTTTTTTCTTAAAGTACACCTTTTCAAAAGTATAGAGTAAAATTTTCAAAAAAAAATATCAACATTTGAAAAAGTTATCGTGATTTATGTAAAAAATATTGATATTGATTAAAAGAGATTGATTCCAAAACTATTCTTTATTCATCAGAATTTTTTGGAGTTTTCGGAATGATACCCGTTTCAATATTTCTGCATTTCTACGATTTTTCGTAAAGATGCATCATCGTTAAAATTGTCCGATTAGGATTTTTTTTCTTACATTGACAACAGGAGGATTTTTCGGACGTGCGAGTTTTCCCTTTGCCGTCACGTACTCCAATCCTTGGCGGCCCATCTCCCCTAGTAGCAACGTCTGGCTTGTATGACACAGGCCAGAGTCTGACTCAGCATCTGCTCCCTCTAGTCGACCAGACTGGCGGAAGAAACGATCAGACCAGACGATAAATAGAATCTGGTGAATAAAGGAACCAGATTCTTATAGGTAGTTTGAAACTAGTAATTAATGTAGAAATTTATTAATAAATTGAAAATCTAACAATCGGAAATCTGAACGATTCATAAGTATCCCCAAACATGCAATAAGCTTATACGACAAGGGGTTATGCTTGTAATATTTCAGTGTGTTTCGCCTAAAATGTAGTGATAATGATAATGTAGAAGTAACCTGAAATGTAGTAGTCTCCGCAGTATATTCTCCTAGAATGGGCTGAAATATAGTGTAAAACTATTGCAGAAACCTATTTAGTACCATTTTACTTTATTATAATTTTATCTTGTGTATATCATGTCCAGTCTGGGCCAGGATCTGCTATACCAGACTCTGGTGCTTGAATAGTACGCCAAAGCGGAACCAGCCGGGCGCCAGGCTACAAACAGATTCTTCTTTTTCTGGCGCCCAGCTGGCGCCAGTCTGCAGTTATCTTGCTACTAGGGTCGTTACGTTCGGCTTGCTTCCGCGACATAATCCACCAATTTTTCACCTAGACAAAATAAAAAAATGACCGTGAGACTATACTCAACAAATGCCCGTTTGAAATTTTTCGAAATTCCATCATAACAAAAAATTATAAAGAAAAAGACAAACAACGTTTACTTACCTCGCTCTCCTTATCGATTAATACGTGCAACGTATGATGTAAAATCGATAATATCGACCGCGATTAGTTCCTCCAAAGCCTTTGACACAACCTAGTCACGCTAGATGGCACCACATACCTATAAAGTGGCAATAAACCTAGCCAAACCGAATGAAAAAATCGTTTTTCCATAAGGCGCAATGTGGGGTTAGGCCCTTTTGTTCGCTCGGCACCCCTTGGGTTAGGACCTTGACTGACTTTGATGAATTTTTAAAAATAGAAAAAAATTTTTTAATTTTTTTAGTTTACACCAACGAAACGGCGTTTGTTTGAAGAGTCCAAAAATGCGGAAAACTCAATTTCGAAAAAATTTTGGGTTAGGCCCTTTTGTTCCCCGACCCTTCATATATTGTCCATCACCCCCATCCCTTTTCTAAACCCTGTCTGATTCGGAGGCACTATCTTTTTTTCCTCAACTTCTATCTTTAACCTCACCGATAAAACAGTCACATATACTTTACATAATGTTGGCATTAGTATCACTCCTCTATAATCCTTAACCTCCTCCCCTTTGCCTTTTTTCACTATTAGTGTCACTATTCCTTCTTTCCATAACTGTGGCCACCCCTCTCCTCTCCATACTCTATTGCACATTAACCATGCCCATTCCCCTAATTCTGTCCCCCCATATTTCCAGACTTCATTTGGAATCTCATCTATGCCAGGAGCCTTTCCATATTTCATCATCCCTAATACCTTGATTATTTCCTCCCTTGTAATGTCCTCCTCCTCATCTGATTCCCTGACATATTTTCCTCCTTTCCTAACCTTCCTCTCTACCCCTCCTAGCAATTCCATAAAATATTGTTTCCATTCTACCATCTCAATATCCTGGTTTACTCTTTTCCTTCTTCTTATCTCTCTATTTACTACCCTCCAAACCTCCTCTTCCGTCCTAGCTTTCTCCGCTTCCTCTTCAAACAATTTATTTTCCTCCTCTTTTTTTTTCTCACACAACTCAGTATACTCCTTCTTTTATCTCCTGTATTCTTCTCCACTACTTCTTCCTTTTCTCCATTTTCTTAATTGCCTTCTCACTTCCTTCTTCTTCTGTTTACATTCCTCATCCCATCCACTTCTATCCCCTCCTTCACTAACCTCTTTTTTGCTTGTGCACTCTAACGCTCGTTTTATTTCTCCTATCGTTATTTCCATTTCCTTGTTTACATTTCCTTCCCCATTTTGATATTCCTGACTTTTTCTTTAAAACGTTCTTTACCTTCCATTGACCAATCCCCTCTTCCTTCTCTTTTTACTTTTGCTTCCTTTTTATCCTTATTTCTATTACCCAATTCTCCCTCTACTGTCACTATTAAGGGAAAGTGATCCGAATCTATATAGTCCCCTACCTCTAGTTTCTTAACATTTTCCCTTACCTCGTCGTCCACTACCACATAATCAATTACCGTTCCCCTCTTCCCTCCTGAACGTGTATATTCCCCTTCCTCATTCCCCTCTATACTTCCGTTTAGGATAAGCCATCCCATCTACCCTAGGCTCTTCAACAATTTCTTTTCCTCCCCATTCAGTATCTTGTCTTTGGATTTCCTTCCTCGCTCTCCACTCCATCCCCTTCCTCCTCTATCTCCTGTTCACGCATTAAAATCTCCTCCTATTATAAGTCTAATCTCTTGCTTATTTTCTTCCATCAGTTCTCTCATCTCCTCTGATTTCTCCTGCATATCTCCGTTCACATAGACCCCCACTATCTTCCACCTCTCTCCTCCCATACTTATCTCTTCTACTATCAATCCTTCTTTGTATTCTTTCATCTCCTTTTTATCCTTCTCTGTTATACATTCGTTCCTTACTCCCATCATCATTCCTCTCATTGCTCTGCCTTTTTTAATCTTCCTCTTTGCATTCTCAACTTGCCATTTATAACCTCCTGGTAATCTTCCCCTTACTCTTTCCCATCCCTTTTCATCTAGCCACGTCTCCATCATTACTACTACATCCCATTGTGTCAAATTTTTCATAAACTCCCTATCCTTTCTTTCTAAGCCTGCTATATTCTAATAGCATATCCTCCAATCTTCTCTACTTTCATTTCTCGTCTCTTTTTGTTTCCTACTATTTTTTATTTCCTTATCTCCCGATCCTTCCTCACCCAGTTTTCCGATACCGCATTTTTTACTAACTCTTCCCTGTCCCCGTCCCAATTCCACCATACACCTTCTATCTGTATTGTGCCATACTTAACCCATGTTCTTCTTCCCTTTTTTCTTTCCTCTTCCGCTATTAACCATTTTTTTTAGCTTCACCAATACCATTCTCTCCCCTCTTTGCTCTTCCCTTCCTACACTTTGCACTTCCTCTATCTCTAACTTAGCATCAATCCTTTTTAGTAATTCTTCTACTCCTTCCATCATCTCCTTCCCCTCTAATCTTAGAATCTTTATCACTATGTTTCTTTTTCTATCTTCTTTCTCTTTCTTTCATATTCTTTGTTCTATTCTTCTCAGCCTTTTCTTCTCCTTATTCCCACTCTCCCCGACTCTAAACTCACGGTTTGAGCTTTCTATCTTTTTAGCCTACCTTCCAGCTCCTCTACTATTTTATTCGGCTCTTCCTTCTTTTCTAGTCTTTTCTCCAGCGTCTGCATCCTTTTCTCTAACTGTTCCCTAACCTCTTCCCATTTCCTCATTTCTTTCCTCAGCTCTGCCATTTCCTGCCTAATTTCTTTCCTTATTTCCTCTACCCTTTTCTCCTGGTTTTCTTCATACATCCCCATTACTTCCATCATCATTTGACGCATGTCATTTAACTGTATATTTTCTTTTTCATCTTTATGTTCAACTTTTTCTTATCCCCCCCCCCCCTGTTGTTCTTTTCCCGGTGGTGTTCTGTACATTCTCGGATTTCTTAGAGTGAATCCTGCTTCTAATTTATCTTCACTACTTCCTCTCCCCACCCAATCCCTCTTCCTATTTATGAATGGCTCTATTGAGCCAAAACTCTCCGCCCTTAATCTCTCCCGTTCTACAGTTCTTTTGTACTGTCCTCTCTTTTTTGTCTCAAGTTTCGGCGTACAGAATACTTCCTCGTCCGAATCCCTTTCTCCTTTGCTATCGCTGTCCCCGTTATCCATCAAGCCTATTCGCAGTGACCTCTGTGTGTTACCCCATACGTAACTTTCGTTAAATATATCTGCACTGCGCTACCCCACCCTGCTACCGTACGTTCTTCCGTGCTTCTCTTTATCTTTTCCTCCCTGTCGCCGCCACTTGGCTTC
>CAKNWT010311847.1:0-27987 GCA_932066315.1 Andricus coriarius | reverse complement strand
GCAGGCCGAGAATGCCAGAACAGAAAAGTTTGGCGACAGATAGTTTATAAAAAGAATGTGAGTAGAGTGAATGACGCCTGAAACAAAGACCTTGGATACTAATGGGCCCAAGTGGGGAACCACACATAACAATTTTGTGAGGCTTTCCACGTGGGGTGATCGCTAGAGAGATTGATCAGCAACCTGGGTCGGAGCAGTGTTGCGGAATGAACGTGTTGTTTAAATAAATAACGCGAGCGCTCTAGATCAATCTAAAATCAATACCTTACACCTATATACCTATCTACCCTATACCTATATACCCATCCACATACTACTATTTTCCAACCGAGCAATTCACACCTACCCCGAAAGGGAAACGGCTTAATGGTATAATAATTATAATTGATGATAGTTTCCTCTCTCTCTCTACATGGGCTTAAATCAATATTTTTTTTAATATCAATTTAAGACCATGTGGAGAGAAAAAACCAACATGAATTATAATTATTTGGTTGAATGTTGATCTCTATTGTTCAAAATTCTTTTGGTTTTTGGTTTGAAGATTCATCATTTTAGTTTAAAACATCTCTTTGGTTGATAATGTAACTATTTTGTTGAAAATTCGTATTTTTTTATTGAATGCAAATATTTTTTATTTAAATTGAAATCTTTCTTAGTTGAAATATCATAAATTACATTTTTCGTTTGGGATTCATATTTTTTGTGTAAAAATTCAACTACTTGGTTAAAAGTTGAACTACATTGTTGAAAATCCATTTTTTTAAAGATTAATAATTTTAATTGAAAATTCATCTATTTGTTTGAAAATGTAACTATATTGTTGAACATTTGATTTTATTGTTTGAGAATTAACTTTTTAACTTAAAATTGAACTATCCCATTTTTGGTTGAAAGTAGAAAATTAATTTTCTTGGTTGCAAATTCATAATTTTTTATAAAAAATTCAACTATTTGGTTAAAAATTCATGTTATTTGTTATGAATGCGTCTTTTTGGTAGAACAATCATTTTCTTGGTTGAGGATTCTTCTTTTTGTGTTGAAAATATTGTTATATAATTGGTAGAAAAATCGTCTTTTTGGCTTGAAAATTAAAAAATTTGTTAGGAAATTAAACAATCTGGATGAAAATTAACTTCTTTTCACAAAATTCTTATTTTTGGGTTGAAAATTCAATTGTTTTCTAGGAAACACTTCTTTATTGTTTGAAAGTTTATTTCCTTACGTAAAAATTTTAACTATTTTTGATGAAAATACAACTGTTTGGTTGAAAGTTAAACTACTTTTTTGAAAATTTAACTCACTTGTTAGAAAATTCAACTGTTTGGTACAAAATTCATATCCGTGTTTAGCCAGTGGCTTCGTTACTTACGCGGGGGGAGGGGGGGTATGGACGGCCCCTGAAAAAATCTAAACATAAATGTTTTTTTTTTGAAATTTAAATAATTTCTTTCACTTGCAGCTTTGCCCCTTTCCTATCTATACAAGATCAGGGGAAGTGCACGTAACACTTACGCTTAGCAAGCAAACTGTGATGTTAGATGAAATTCAAATTAATAGGATGGCCAATTTTCTTAATTATACGTTTACCAACGTCCTGAGGCTTCAAAAGTATCTAATGCTCTTTGATCCTAACGCCTCGGAAAATTCCTACATTATCGTTCCGGTAAAGAAAGGCGAGTACAAAATATATTTAGCATTTAGTTTCTGATTTTAATAACTTGACTTATCGTTTTTGTATTATTAACAGTCTCGACGATGGATGGTCCTGATATTAAAGTCGATTGGGAATTTCTCGACTGTATTTATCAAAATCGGGATACCATTCCTCGTCAGGTTTCTGAGGAGCAGAGGAAAAAATTCAAGTTTGATGCTTCGAAGTATCATGATGCTGTGATAATGCCTTGGTACAGAAACAAAGATCAGCCACAGGTAACATTTTTCTTTAATATTTGACAAAATACTAAATCTACCTATTTTTATCCCTAATAATTGAGATTCAATCTTTTTCGGATTTGAAGACATGATAATGACAATTGGATAAGAACAAAAAATTAAATTTTACAGGTTGAACAATAAAAGTCTTCTGTCATAAGTTTTCATATATAAAATGTTGATCAAATTACAGAAGCATATGTTCCCCAAGAACTCTACATTGAAAATGTGAAAACATTAGGAAACAAAAATTTATTTGCGGCAGGGATATAAAACAAAGTGGCCCTTATCCAGTTTTTTATCTCATAAATGTTAAAATTAATTCAGTCAAATAAGCATTTCTGTCGGAACAAAATAACACAGAAACTTTGTTGACTCAAAATATTCCATTGCGTATATGTTTAATTAATATTAAAGTGAAAATTGATACGATTTTTTAAGACATTTGCTTGGATTGTTCTTCCGGTTAAGAATTAGGTTCAAAGTGCATAGGACTCGATTTTCAAGGTATGAAGAACCGAGTGGTGGGGAGAGGGGAGATTTTTTTAAACCATACACTTTTTTGGATACATAATTATATGAAAAATTAACTCCATGAATCACCTACGGGATTTTATTACAAGTAAAAGTGTAAAAGTTCAATTTCATTCTTCAAGGTAAACAAAAGGTAAACGAGTAGTTATAAACAATCATTTCTTTCATACATACAATTGTTTAAAAATTCTGAACTAAAATAAGTATAACCATTGGCAAAGGAGGATGATATTTTATGAAAAATAATCTGATTTTATAAATTATTTAAACAGTTTTTTTTAAATATGTGAGATACAGAAAAAATTATTACACTATTCGATTCTACGGAAAAAAATACATAGTGGCCATAGAGTGTTAAATAATTTGTTTCTCCGCCTACTACTATGAAATTGATTATTTATGCTACATAACAAATTAGGTTATTGAGAACAAAAATATCCATCACATGAACTATACGTAATTTTTCCGTAGAATTGAATGACGTAATCAGTTCATCCGTAACTCTCCTGTTTAAAAAATTGAACAATTTGCTGTTTCTTCATGAAAAATTGTCTTTTGGTCAAATGCTTCTATCCCAATACTAACTTCTCTGCTATCCATATAGTTTTGCCCGTGGACCTTAGTAAATTAAAAAAATTTATTATTATATTTTTATTCCATTTCACGGTGATCGTCTGAGGTCTTTAGGTTTTTCTTGACTGACGAAAAATTGTGAGTAGGCTATTCTATTGTTTTTGACCTGTAGAATCTGAAAATGAAGGTCCCAAAATCGTAGCTGCTCCCCTTTTCAAGATATAGTCGAAAAATATCATTTTTTATTATTTTTATTAAAGATGATGCATTAAAATGGGAAAATAAAGTTTACAGCGTAATTTTGACACAAATATCTGTCTTATCTTTTTTCTATATTATAAACTATTTTATAAACTGCTATATTATAAACTATCATTAATAATGATAATGATACGATCGAAGTTGTTGAAATATATGTATCAAAGCGAGATTTTAGAATTTGAGACCGGACACAATAATGATAAAAACAAGTTGACTGCTGTTTTTGCAAATACTGAAGAATTATTAAATCATATAGTAGAAAAGCGAAATATTATCGGCGATTACCGTGTTAAAATTATGTCTGATGGTGGGCAAGACTTACTTCCAAATTTGCATGTCTGTGATAGCTGATGTATCAAGAGATCCTCCATTGGAAAAAATGTAGTTTATAACGAAACAAACAGCACAAATAACTGAACTAGTGTAAAAAAATTAATAATAGTTTATATTGGGCCAGAGATAAAAGAATTATATGCAAATATCAAAATTCTCTTTGATTTCATAAAAATGAATAATATTTATTTAAATTTACGTCAGATTTCAAAGTTTTATTAATGCTAAATGGTCAACAAACAGCGAAAGCGACATTTCCGTGTCCTTACTGGTTTAATAGTTTATCAGACATGAGAGACAATAAAGAAGCAATTTATGATACTGATAGAGACAAACATTATGAATTGAAAACATATGAAGATTTGAAAAAAGATAATCAGAAGTATTTTTCTTTAGGTCTTAAAACTAAATTCTAAAAAGATTGTGACAGTACAATAAATGAGCCACTGTTTGTAGAGAAAGATAACATATATGTACTAGAAAAATGCATCATACCCGAGCTGCATATTCTACAAGGGTTTGTCAATAACTGGATTATGAAACTGAGAGTAGAATCAAAAAATTATCAAGGTGAAATATTTAGGGAAATGCATACAGAACATTGCTGAAAGAACCCGATGAATTACTGGATCCATATATTTATCAAGATCTAGGTCAGTTTGTTTTGAT
The DNA here is from genome assembly GCA_932066315.1 of Andricus coriarius. NCBI lineage: Eukaryota > Metazoa > Arthropoda > Insecta > Hymenoptera > Cynipidae > Andricus > Andricus coriarius. Next base: position 23,682 of record CAKNWT010311847.1, on the reverse strand, counting down.
AACTTACGTAAGTGCATTTAAGGCGATGAACAAAATAATTGATTTCTGCTTTTCTACTAGAACAATTGACAATATAATCACCTAGAACATTTGCTTGAAGAATTAGCAAAGGCGGTAATGGCAAAAGATATATCGATAACATTGGAACTACATGTTTTATTTGAGCATCTTAAAGATTGTTTGACATCTTTCGAACATTCAGAAGGATTTTGGACTATGGTCAGAACAAGTTAGAGAATCGGCAAACAGAGATTTTTTACGATTTTGGGAGAAAAATAAATTTGATCAGTGATTCCTCTTAACCACAAAGACTGAAAAATGCGGTTGTAGAACTCTCCTCGTTTCATTTATAAAACACTCAATTATACAATTGTAATACAAATGTTTACTATTTGTGACAGAATTACATAGTGTACTTTATTTTCCCATTTTAATGCATCAGTTTTAATAAAAAATCACATTTTTGACTATATCTTAAAAAGGGGAGCAACTACGATTTTGGGACCTTCATTTTCGAATTATACGGGTCAAAAATAATAGAATAGCCTACTCAGAATTTTTCGTCAGTCAAGACAAACCTAAAGACCTCAGACGATCACCGTGATTTATGACCATATTTCGTTACCAAATATCGTATCAATATTGGATTACAGCGACTTGTATATAACATAATTTTTTTGTACAACAAAATGATACACTGAAGTATTCGTTTAAATAAGTTGTGTGTAACAATTTTATAAACTATTGGTCGCAAAAAGTTGTTATTTAAATTTGTCCTAACTTTATAAATGCTCATAAATGTTTAATTTATAACCATTTTTCGTTGCCAAATGCCATTCGAATAATAAATCACAACGATTTTGGTCCAAAATATTTGTTTAAATAAATTCTGTATAATTATTATATAAATTTTTGGACAAAAAAAGGTCTTGTTTCAAATGTTCATATCCTACACATTATTCTCAAATTAAAAAAAAATGTAATCATAATTTGGTATTTTTTGAATGACCCCTGAAGAAATTATGAGAATAACAACTGAATAAGGACCAAAAGTAAAATTATTTCTATTCCACATGATATACCACCATTATTCACAATGTTTTAGAGAGGTGAAAATATTTCTTTAAATAATTTTCTGTGGTCGGGAGCAGATAACCAAATAGTCCTTATCCCTTTGGCATTCTCATAATTTTAAAATTCATTTTTTTAAATGAAAGGAGAAATGATTTGTACATATTCCTAATAATAATAACACAGGCGCACAAAAAAAAAACTTTTTTTACGGGTTTTTCATGGTGTTTCGGATTTGAAAAAATGAAGAATGATGCGATTAATTTGACCTCAGAATTGAATTCTACGGATAAAAATACATCGAAAAACATGGTTTGAGTTTTGTCTTCACGAAATTTCGACCCTTAATACGGCTTAGAAAAGTCTTAGAGGCTGTAAAAAGCCAGAACTCATTGTAAACCTAATTAAACAAGATTAAAATTTACTTCTACAACTTAGAACTAGTTTACAGGCACTGAAAATACTACCCTGTGGGTTTTCGAAGTCGCTGATCACGAATCGGAGGTCAGATTTGCAATTTAGTGATCCCAGGGGGTAAATTTATTGACGTTTCTGAAAATCGCTTCTTTAAACACTACTTCCAAATCGTGATCAGCGACCCCGAAAGCCCCGGGGTAATATATTTTCATTGCCTATAAACTCTTTCTAAGATGTAGAAGTAAGTTTTAATCTTGTTTAATTAAGTTTACAACGAGTTTTTGGCTTTTTATGGTCTATTATACTTTTCAAAGCCATAATAAGGGTCGAAATTTCGTTAAAAAAATATTCAAACCATGGTTTTCGATGTATTTTGATCCGTAGAATCCAATTCTGAGGTCAAATTAATCGTATCATTCTTCGTTTTTTTAATTCCAAAAAACCATGAAGACCCTGTAAAAAATGTTTTTTTTTTGTTGCATTTATCTCAAAAAATGATGTGGGAGGATATTTTTTTTACTGCAGATTCGGATTCAATGTCGAAAAATACTTAAGAAAAAGTTGGTCTGGTCAAAAGCACAGGCAAGGTTTTTTTTGTGGGCCTGTGAATCCGTGTGTGAATCATTAAAAACGGGATTTCGAAAAATTGGTTCTTATTCAATTGTAATTGGTGTTTCTAGTATTTTTACGTGGCTGAAATATGCCTGAGTCTGAGTCCAAAGTCCTCGTTTCCTGGCGCAGACTATAATACCTTCGAAGAATATTATTTGAAGAAATATGATATACAAATACAGAACTTAGGCCAACCTTTGCTAGATGTCGATCACACATCTGCAAGGCTGAATTTTTTAACTCCGAGGCAAGTTTACTTTTGTTTTGGTTAATGTTTTAATTTATTTTCCATTAATTAATTTTCCAACCATTTTTCCAGATATGTAAATCGTAAAGGCGTGGCTTTACCCACAAGTAGTGAAGAAACAAAAAGAGCAAAGCGAGAGAACTTGGAACAGAAACAAATTCTGATTCCTGAGTTGTGTGCTATACATCCCTTTCCCGCATCTTTATGGCGACAGGCTGTCTGTTTACCTTGCATTCTTTACAGAATAAACGCTCTACTCTTAGCTAATCAAATTCGATGTCAAGTCGCACAAATGATAAACCTAGGAAAAAAAAATTTACCCTCAGGTTAATATTCTGTCCATTTTCGATTCCATTCTACCAGAGTCTTAAAGCCCTTTTTGTTTTTATTTAAAAAAATGATTATATATATATTTTTTGTTTTTGTTTTATTAGCCCTTTTTGCGCCCTGTGCGAATGGATAATTTTGTGCCCCCGCCCCCCAACAAATAGCGCCGCAGGCAAATATTTGAAAAATTTCAACTGTGACATGACAGACCTCGGACTCATCTGAGAAATTCAAAATAGTTTCATGCAATTTTTTAAATATTACATCGAGGGATAAACTAGTTTTGTTATCTGATATACAATATACATCTTCCATAAAATCTCATAAAGTCCTTTCGAATCTTTTAAGATATACCTTAAAAGCTTTTAAATCAGCAGAAATCTTTTTAGAAAACCCTGTAGAAATCCCTTGAAATCTTATAATTTCTTTTTAAATCCATTGGAAAATCATTTATTCCCTAAAGTTCTCTGGAAATTCGTTGGAATCCCTTGAAGTCGTTTAAGTATCACTGATATCCTGGATAACTTTTCAAATCCTTTGAAATGTTCTAAAACCCTACGAAATTCTTTGAAATCCCTTTCAAACATTGTTAATCAAGTTAAATTCCTTAGCATTTTTTTTAATACCCTTAACTCGTTGAAACCCTCTGAAATCCCGTAAAATCCACAAAATCAGATAAAGTCCTATAAGGACCCTTGAAATCTTTGATATATTATTTTTAATTTCTTGCAATCCTTTAAAAAACACTAAAAGTTTTGAAATCCCTTGAAATCCCTTGAAATTCTTGAAATTAACTGAAATTTATTAAAAACCCTTAAATCATGTTGAAATCCTCTGAAATCCCTGGAAAACTCTACAATTTTTTTTAATCCCTTAAAATCTGTAGAAATTCCTTGTTATCTTCTAGAATCTTTCAATTTCTTTTTAAATCATTTGAATCCCTGAAATATTGTAAAATCTTGTAAATTTTTGAAATCTCACGAAATATTTTTATATTCCTTAGAAATTTTTTATTATCTTAAAGATTTCTATCATCAGCGTGGCCGTTTTAGTAGAGGAACAAAATTCTCGATCATTTCTCGATTTGCTAAAATTATTCTTGATCATTGAAACTAAAAACTCTTTTGAATTGTAAACTTTTAACTTTGAAGTTTAAAACATTTTTAATTCAGAAAATTCTTATTCAAATGTTAAATCATTTACACGTATAAAAGTGAAGCTTTTAACTCATTTCAATTGAACAATGTTAAATTAAATGCCATAAAACTGCAAAATTGGAATTCCAAATTTTTATAAATTGTTCAGCTTAAAGATTTTTGGTTAAAAAATATAAATCTACGGTATCCTTTTTTTGCTCTAAATTGAAGAATGAATCAATACATTTGTAAATGTTCAAAATTATATCATTTTAAGCAATTTTAAGTTAGAAACATTAAAAATTTTCTTTAAACTAAACACTTTTTAAATTAGAAGTAAAATTTATTTGTTTCAAATTAATAATTGTTCAATTGTTATTTGAAAATCAAAATTCAGTACTTTGGCTCACAAATTAAAATTTGTCAAAGAGCAACATTTAAATTCAATTGCGTAGTTTTGAATATTTGATTTATTGTTGCTGATTTTTAATGAACATTTAAATGTTGCTGATGATTAAAAAATGTTTTTTTTTTTTTTTTTAAATTAAAACTTTCCAATTCTATGGGTTAAAAGTGGAATATTTTAGATGGAAACAATATTAGAATTGTGAATCTATTAATTTAAAATTATTTACAAATTGATAATAGTTTATGAAGTTTCACTCACACATTTATTTTTGTTTAACTACTTAGGCTTTCGAATTGAAAAAGTTCAATTTCTAACATTAAAATTGGTGAATTGCTTAATTTTGAACAGTTTCACCTTAATAATCCTAAAAATTCGTCGAAATCTCATCAAATTCCTCATTGTTTTTTAAAATACACTCTATTGTTGAAAATCCTTTGAAATTTGTTAAATCCCTTAAATCTTGTGAAATCCCGTACAGCATCTGGAAATGTTTAATATCTTTTAAAAGTCCTTTAAAAATTTTTAAATCTTTGAAATCCTCTGAGACCCCATAAGATCCCATGAAATCTATAGAAATCCCTAGAAGTCCCAGAAAATTTCATTTCATTTTTGTGACTCTCTAAAGTTCTCTAGAAATGTTTCGAAATTCCCTAAAAACCCTTGAAATCTTTTTAAATCCTTTGATATCTTTGATACTCTTTTAGAATCCCTTTAAATTGTTTAAATCTTGAAATTTCTTGGAATTTCGTAAAATATCCTAAAATCTTTTTAATTCCTTGAAATCCATTAAAATTGGGTAAATCCTTAAAGTCCTTGGAGATTCTATAAAATTGCAAATCCCTTGAAATAATTTGAAATTTGTAATAACTCTTCAAGTTTCTTCAAAACTTTTGAAAACACTGAAATATTCAAAATTATGAAAACTTTTGAAATTTCGATTTTTGAGATAGCGGATATGTTATTTCAGTAAATAAGCAAAGCAGTTTCAAAATATATTTAAAGGCTACAATCTAATTCATCTCTAAAATTTAATAGATTTCGAATGGCAGCCTTTGGATTTCGGCTGGAGTCTCGCAGAAGTCTTAATAAAATCGAAAGAAATAGAAAAAGAAAACGAGGAAAAAAAGAAAGCTCTCACAGATGCACTGTCAAATGAAGTTTCTTCTAGAAACGACAAACCACCGAAATCGGAAATCAAGACGAGCAAAAAAATTAAAGAAATTTCTCCTCACGATGAAAACGATTCCGTCAGTTCAAATGAAGACAAATTGGAAATCGGCACTTGGTCTAATGAAATGGCAATAACTTCCATGGATTTTAATTCTAAGGAAGCTTTTCCTCTGGATATCGCAGCTTTGGAACAAAATTTCACTTGGAATGACGTTCGTTACGGTTCTCCGACCTACGAATCTGACGATGCTTACGATTCCGATGAAACTTACAGTGATGGTTTAGGAGATTCTTCCGACGATAGTGAAGAAGAAAATCGAGGATTACGAATTGAATACATGGGAGAAAATGTCGCTGAGGCTGTCGAGGATGAAAAGCAAATTTCCAAAAGAGAAATCAACAAAAAGATTCTGGAACTTCTTGAAAGCGAAAAGAATTTAATTGAGAATTCTTGGATTTACGAAGAGGAGGAGGACGAGGGCTTAGAAAAACATAGATTAGCTCACTTTCAATTCGCAAAAATTAGGGAAGAACATATCATGAAGAATGGATACTTTATTCCTAGCGAACAAGATATTGCGATATCAAGAAAAAGTTCTATAGAGGCACCGAGAGAGGGAACAAATTCTGATTCTAAATATAGGGATTATATCGAGAAGATCGCTGGTCGATTTAAAGAACACATATCGGACAGAAAACCCTCGCCGAAAATTGTGAAAAAGCAAAATGCGATGGAGGTTGTCAGAAATGAGGATGAGGAACTTTTTAGTTTCGATTCTCAGCCGGAATTGACAGGACATCCGGGACCGAGTCCTAGTTTAATTTTGCAAGCTTTGACTATGTCGAATGCTAATGATGGAATTAATTTGGAAAGACTGGAGACGATTGGGGATTCTTTTCTTAAGTATGCGATTACGACGTACTTGTATTGCACTTATGATAATATTCATGAAGGAAAATTGAGTCATTTGAGGTCTAAACAGGTAAGTTTTTTACTATTTAGAATTTGTACTTTATTAGTATGTGAGATCTTTACAATTAATTTTGTTTCACTCTGAAGTCTTTGAAGTTCCGAATTATAGAAAATAGAACTTTCAATGCAGGATTGAAAGCCTTCAATTGAATACTTCAATGATCACTCAACCGTTGTTTTAAATTAAAAGTTTTGAATTAAACCCGGCCATAATTGGATAATTTTTATTTTAAATATTGAGGATTGAATAAATTTAGATTGGTTCATTGAAAACTGTCTATTTACTAACTAAATTAAATCGTACAAAATTTACATTGTCACTTACAAACAGTTCAACGGTTTTAAATTAAAAACATTCAAGTCCATCAAACCGTTAAAATTTAGTAGGTACAGTATTGAAATTTATTTTAAGATTGGAAGCCTATAGGTATGTATGAATAATTTTCAATTTAAAAAGTGTATCCTTTCCAAGTCGAGTAATTAAAAATTAAAATATTAAAACTTGGAAATCTTATTTCAAACATAAATATTTCAAAATTAAAATATAATTCTCAAGTTTTAAATACTTTCAAAAACAAATTTGCTTATTTCTGAAGGCAACGTAATCTCATATTTTATCCATAACTTTGTAAACTATCAATTGCCAAATTATAACGATTTTAAAAATTGGTAAAAAATTACCATGCATAAGCAAAATAATTTACAACATTTTCAACTACTAATTTTGTCACTCAGAAAATTTCTAAATTTTTTAGTTTGAAAATTAAAAATTGTCTTCCAATTTAAAAATTCAGAATATGTACATTCATTTTAAGCTCTTTTATTATTGAATTCCACAAATGTTTTTAATTTTTTTAATTCGGGAAGCTTTCTGTATTGAAAAACTTTCAATTCAAAATTACACAACATAAAATAAAAACTACTCAATTTTAAATATGTACTTCACATTTTTAATAATTGCATTTTTAACGCTATAACTTAAATTTCTTAAAGCTTAAGCGCTTAAAATCGGAAATCACCTCATTTTCTTATTTTTACTCTTAAAAATGAATATGCTTACTTTTTTACGTTTCAAATTTGAATTGAATCAATTGCGCATGTTTTTAATTGAAAATTGATGCATTTTAAAGGATTATAATCCTAAAGGTTTCCTATTTAAAATCTTTAATTCGTGGAGGCTTCCAATCTTTAAACTCAGAATGCTTGCAATAGAATCACTTTAGTTAACATATGAATATATATAAAGAAGGGCATGATTGTGATTATTTTACATAAATAATTTTTAATTAATAAGTCTGCCCGCTGCATGATGAGAATTTAAAAATTCTAATTTCACGGCCAAACTATGGGTGTAATCAAAAAACGGTTAAAACCAATTTTGTAGGTCTTTTTAATCCGAGAAACTTTGCTTTTGCACCTTTTATCGTGTTCTTCGTTGTTTAACTATAAATTAAAATCTTTGATTTTTTAATGACAGTTTCCACGTTTAAAATAAATACCATTATCCATATCAAAAAACGGTTGAGGGTGATTTTTTAGAACTTCCTAAAAGCAATAATTCTGTTTGTGGACTATTTTTCGTTCTAGTGTGGTATCGTGGGAAAGTTGACTTTTTTATTTTCCCATTTTGATTTTTCATGGCTAAAAACATAAATATTGTTGGTAGAAGACTGGCAAGCGAAGTTGGCCTGTCTTTGTTCACCACAAAAGAGTGTTCCAAATGAATTTTTGATTTAAAAATGTCTTCGAAAGTTATCACGTCGTCAAATGACAGACAGACATGTTCGTAAAAACCTTTTTTTCTGACTCAGGGTGTCTCAAAACGTCGAAAATTGATGAAAACTGCATAGGTCCAAATTCACACAAATCTAATAACTTCCATCATAAATAGTGAGAATGTAAAAAGACATTCTATTTCATTTCAAATACAAAAAACATGAATAATTTTCGACTGCAATATCAACCAAAGATAAAAATTTTTTCATTTCACTGCGTTCCTGACAAGAAATGATGTATTTTTTAAAGAAAAAATAAATCCACTGGCTGAGGCCACTATTGTGTGCCGAAAAGTTGAGTTCAATTATTAACTAATGGAATAAAGTTATTTTGGAACCCATAGCCAAAACCACTCCGCCAATACCTATTTTATAATTAAACCTTTTAATTTAAAAGTATTTACTTTTGAATGCTACTGTTGGAAGTAGAAATTGAGAGTAATTGTTAAAAATTGGCCGTAGACCAATTTTTTCCATTTTTTTTAGTACTGATATCCCAATGGTTGATAACTAAAAATACAACTTATCATTCCAGGTCAGTAATTTGAACCTCTACCGACTTGGAAGACAAAAAGTCTTGGGGGAAAGCATGATAGCTACGAAATTCGAGCCTCATGATAATTGGTTGCCACCTTGTTATTACGTTCCAAAGGAACTCGAGCAGGCCTTAATCGAATCCGGAGTTCCGTCGACACTGTGGAACCAAGCTGATATGCCAACTTTGCAAGCCGTCAATCCAACCGAAATAACTCAACTCGTTCGAGAAACGGAACATAAGCTTGAGATTATGAAAATTGAGCTCGACAAAAGTGAAAACGAACCAGCTAATGAGTTAGATAATTTAAGGTGCTTTATTCCATATAATTTAATCACTCAGCACAGTATTCCAGATAAAAGTATTGCTGATTGTGTGGAAGCTTTGATCGGGGCTTATTTGATTGCTTGTGGACCAAGAGGTGCTCTTTTATTTATGGCTTGGTTGGGAATTCACGTTTTACCTACAGAGGTAGTTTCTGTGGTCCAGGAAACGGAACCTGAGGAAAGACCCCCGGGTAGCACTCCTTATATTAAGGAAAAAGATGAACAAGGGCAATCTACTTGGAAACAGGTAAAAAAAATAGATACAATTGTTGAGGGCACAAAAATCGGGGAACTTGAAGGAAATTATTTTATTTCGTTTTGCAGATTCGATACGGGAAATTGGAAGAACCACAGAATCCGTTGCTCGAATATATCGCAAATCCCGAAAGTGAATTAGAAATAATGCTGGATGGATACGATTTACTTGAAGAAAAAATTGTATATAGATTCCAAGACAGAAGCTATTTATTGCAAGCTTTCACGCACGCTTCCTATCAACCAAATCGACTAACCGATTGTTACCAGCGATTGGAATTTCTCGGCGATGCCGTCTTAGGTAATTTTTCTATGTTTTTTTTTCTCCTTTTTACACTCACACAGGGATGTTAAAAGACCTAGAAGTATCAAGTTTTTAAAAACTTTATATGTAATAATAATAATGAGATCGTTTAGAATTCAATAATGTTTGAAAACCCTTAAACATTCCCTGGTGGATATAATTTCTATGAATTTGCTCGAAAGCTTTTATGAATTTCTACGAATATATCTATACATTTTTACAACTTTTTCATACATTTTAGACTCGGAATAGCTTTTTTGTAGAAAATTATCGATTTGAGGTTTTACATTTTCCTAATTTTTCACAAAAATGTGTCATTAAACTTTATGGAAATTCGTAAGTTCTTACAAAAAAGTATTAAAAATTATCTAAAACTGAACCTTCATTTTGAAGTCATAGATTTTTCTATTAAAAAAAAAAATTGTATTTGTTTATAATTGTTAGGGTGTCCAAAAAAATGTGTGATTTTGAATTTTGCAAACGCTACCCCTAAATTTATTCATTTTGGTAAAAAAAATACTGCCATAGTATATCATTAAGCTATTTCCCTTTCGGCGAGCCTCTAGGGGTAAGCGTGACACTACCCGATTCGGGTAGTGTTTTTTAGGTGGATTTGTAGTAAATGGGCTCACCACACCCACGACCGCCAACAGCAACGCAGTAGTATCAGACGGTCACCCATCCAAGTACTAACCGCGCCCAACACTGCTTAACTTCAGTGATCTAACGGGAACTGGTGCTTCCAGCGTGGTATGGCCATAGATTTTAATTAATTAAGAATTTTTTGTTTAGAGGTTCCGCTAGGCCGTTGTAGGTCTGACAATGAGTTTGCAGTCTTCAAATTTTTATAAAATGCAACTTTAAAGCTAAAAAATGATTTTACCCCCAAAAAATTAGTAATCTAATTACAATTAATGGTCTCTACATAAGGAATAAGTGAGAAATATTTATACCGGGTGACAAAAAAATTGAATGTCGAAATACACCATAAATACGCATTTTGTCAGTTTAAAGATTCATATAGTTCTTTAAAATGTACTTTCATCTATCATTTGGTATCGAAAGTCTTTTTTTCAACACTTCAAAATTCAATGAAATTGATGAGCAAAACTTATGAAAACACATAGTTACACCGAAATCGACCCTAATTAAAAGTAGCTCACATTTTTCTCAAGTAAATGATAGGTAAAAATACATTTTAAAGTACTATAGAAATCTTTAAAGTATACAAAATGTGTATTGTTTGTGTATTTCGACATTATAGATTTTTTGTTTGTCACCCTGTATAAATATTTTTAATTTATTCCTTGTGCAAAATCTTATTATATTCGAAAAGAAATCCTATGCCTATTATTCCATGAAAAATCATATTTTTAGGGGCCATTTCAGACTATTAATTGTTATAAATGACAAATTGTCGTATTCCAGGCCCGATAATATCTAAAAAATCTAGTTGTTTATTTTGTAAAGCTTAGGGATTATTCTTCAATAAATAATAAAAACTTTTTAGAGGTAAGCGAATTTTAGCCTCAAATTTATCTGTTTAAAAAATTGAAAACTACGAAAATTCTTCTTTAAACTATAATGGCCTAGCGGAACTTCTGAACAATTGCTTTAAAATAAAATAAAATCTATGGTAGTATTTTTTCACAAAGAGGAAGAAATTTAGGGAGTCGTGTTTGCAAAATTCAAAAACACATGTTTTTTGGGCACCCTAATAATTATGTGTAAAATTTATAATTTTATAAGAAAAACTATGAAAAATTACAAATTTAGCTTTTGAGAGTTGAAATTTTTATTCTTTTTGTAGTTATTTGTATTTTTCTACAAAAACCTTTTAAATGTATCAAAACTAAACCTTCATTTTGGAGTCGCAAATTTTCCTATTTATTCGTAGAAAATGGTATTTATCCATAATTATGTGTAGAAAATTGTGATTTTTCAAACAATATATAAAAAACTACAACTAGCTTTTAAAAGTCGCAAATTTTCGTTATTTTGTTGTAAAAATGTATACTTTTGTTCAAAATAATGAAAAACGAAAAGTTTGTTATGGGGTTGTAGATTTCCCCTTTATTCGTAGACAATTGTAGCAATTCATATTTGTATGTAAAAGCTTTTGTGTTTTGTTGTTATAGATTTTCATGATTTTTCTCATATACCTTTAATTTTTTATACAAAATCATAATATTTCATTGTTATTCATTAAAAAAGTTTATTTTGAGACTTTTTAGTTTTCTATTCCGATCTATGACAAAAGCTATGCTATAATTCCACTAAAAACATCTGCGATGCACAAAATCTGCCAAATACAACTATATAAATTTGTTAAATCAATGTTCACCAAGTCATTTGAGAAAAAATATCCATAATAAAATATATAAAAAAAAACTTTTTCATAAACTGCCCTACAGAAAATTTTTAAATAAATTTGAAAAGCCGCATTGGACATTATACAACTTTGCGGGATTATATTATAGCATAAATCTCCCACAGCCAGCAATTTTTATTAAAATTATTTTACTTATAACATTCAATCCCGCTAAGTTTCATAATGTATAATATGGCTTTTTGAAATTTATTTAAAAGTTTCTGTAGGGGTCTTTACAAAAAAAGTTTGATTATATATTTTTTATTAGGAATATTTTTTCCCAAATTACTCCGCCAACTTTGTTTTCACAAATTCATACAGTAGTACTTGGCAGATATTTTGCATCGCAGATGTTTTCGGTAGGATTTTATGTTTTTTTTGTAATTGAAAAAATATTAACATAGGTACGCTCAATTAATTAAATTTAAATTAAATTGCTAATTTACTAAATGTGGAAAATTAAATTAATTGTTTAAATAATTTTCGGTATAAACTAATTGAATTGATTTATTTTTTAAATCAATTAAATTGTAAAAGTAGCTAGCTTCACTGAACTTAACCATTAGGCTCGATAGGGGTAAGTGTGATAACGAGAAAATTTGGAATAAAAAACAAATTAGTTATGACTTTTTTTTTACAACATGATGATCATATCTCTTATTATTTGTTGGGGAAAGGTGGCTGCCATTAGTTATTGCTTTAATCAGTTATTTTCAAAGATACTGAGATGCTTTTAGAAAACTTCAATTCGTAATATTTTGTCATCTAATCTTTTGACTGTTTCCTACATAAAGCACCTTTTGTTGAATTTTTTGCAAGAATGAAGGAAGACATTACATTTTCCTTGAATATTCTGTTTTTTCCTCAAAAATGTTACATTTTTATTATTTTTAATAATAAATTACGACATGGTAATTAAAAATTAGACTAAGGGGTAAGTGTGATATCTGTTTTTATTGTCAATTGTGAAATACGAAAATCTGTCAACAGTTCCAGGTTAGTAGAAGAGGTTAATGAACCTCATTTTTCAAACAAGAGTGTAAGTAAATAATAATAATTAGAAAATAACATTTTTATGTATATATTTCAACATAAAAAATGTTTTTCAAATCAATTTAGAAATGATACAATTTAAAATAGGCAAGTTTTTTAAAATAATCTTCTCAAATATTTGAAATATCACTAATCAAAGCCTGACTTTTTAATTTCGTATCACAGTTACCCCTATCAACCCTACTTATATTTCTATAAGATTCTTAATAGAAATATATTTTATTCTCTTTAATGAAAAATTCATTATTGTTGAGTGTTCGTAAATAAAGCAAAATTAGCATTTGTTCTCAGTTCTCAGTCAATTAGCTGACATGATTATTCCAGATAAGGATTATTGGTAGTTTTTTTTTAACTTGGCGACCGTTCGCTACCGCGAATCTTGATTTTCTAGGATCATCTGTAAAAGCGACGTTTTCGTAGAATGTTGTAGTCTGTCTAAAAAAAACTTTGTAGCAATTCTGTGATGCATTTACTTTTATATAACTATATATATGAGCAATAATTTTAATCTTTCAGATTACTTGATAACGAGGCACTTGTATGAAGATTCCAGGCAACATTCGCCAGGGGCTTTGACTGATTTAAGATCAGCTCTTGTAAATAACACGATTTTTGCATCCCTCGCTGTGAGATGTGGGTTTCATAAATATTTTAGACACTTGTCACCCGGATTAAGTGTCGTTATTGATCGTTTTGTAAGAATTCAAGAGGAAAATGGACACTCAATCAGCGAAGAGGTAAAGGTGAAATATCTCAAGAAATAAGAATTATTTTCAGAAGTAACTGTATTTTCATATAATATTTATTTTTGCAGTATTATTTGATTGGAGAGGAAGAATGTGAAGAAGCAGAAGATGTTGAAGTACCAAAAGCACTCGGAGACGTTTTTGAATCTCTGGCTGGGGCAATTTATTTAGATAGTGGGATGTCTCTCGATGCAGTCTGGGGAGTCTACTACAAAATTATGAAATCCGAGATCGGTAATTTGTTTCTCTTATTTTCAAACCTGCCTGGGAGTCATTTTTTCCACTCTTTTAAACTTAAAATGTCTCTGGCAGACCTGTATTCTTTGTTTTTTTAATTTTATTTATACTCAATGTCTGTCAATCCTATTTTCCTCGCAGAACAATTTAGCACAAACGTTCCTAAATCTCCAATTCGAGAATTGCTGGAATTGGAACCCGAAACGGCGAAATTCGGAAAGCCGGAAAAATTGGCAGATGGTCGAAGAGTCAGAGTGACGGTGGACGTTTTTGGAAAAGGATCTTTCAAAGGAATTGGTCGCAATTATCGAATCGCTAAATGCACAGCGGCGAAATGTGCACTTAAAAAATTAAAAAGAATGCAGAGTTACCAGAAAGAAAAACTATGACGATGATTGTGAATAATTACAACAATTTAAACTAAATTTTAGATTCCAATTTCATCTATAGAATTGCACTCTTGAAAGTCGCAATAATTGTGAATACTCTGAAAGTAATCAAAGTGCTAGCGCGTTCGTACAATGAAGTCTAATATTCGGAAGTAATATATTTATCAGGTTTTTAATGTTTAAATGATGTTCTTTGTAAAATATAAAGTATTTTTAATTTTAAGAGATTGAGGTTAGATGGGTGAAGTTCGATTAAAATTTATAACATTAGAGGATTCTCTGTTTTATTGATTAGAAAAAGAGTACCACTCAAGATTTTATAATTATTTTTTAAGGGCGACAGTTTTCTTAAATGAATGTATACAAAGACTGTTGAAGCGTGCAATTATTAAACTTCTTTGATTATAAACTCTGCGTTTTTATTGACATTATTTTATAAAATTTAAACAACAAAAATTTGCAATTAATGTATCATGCGTCACGTACCAGATTCTAACTTTACGAAAAATTTTTTCGCGCAACTTACGTAAATTCACATTTTCAGAAAGAAACATTTTCAGATTGACTCAAAAATATTTACATTTTCAATAATAAAGTGTTATAAACAATAATTATTTTCATACTTACAACTGCCGCAAAAGTCTGAAAAATTTGTCAAAATAAATAAGGCATTCAATATTTTTATTTTTAATCCTATAATATTTTGGTACCCAAACGTTAAACTACAATGAGAACACTGTAACCTTTACCGTTTTAAAACCTGGTTTTCAAATTGTTTAAACAAAATATGTTCACACAGTTTATTCAAATATATGACTTACAGAAAAACATCATATGGATTATACGTAATTTTTCAAGTAGAATCGAATGGCGTAATCAGGTGAAAACCTGATTACGCCATTCGATTCGTAAAACACATATTTAAACAAATTGTTAAATAACTATAAAATTAAATATTTCTTCATGATGAATTGTTTTTGATCACATTCTCTCATCGCAGAATCTCTGCTATGTCTAAAGGTCTTCGGTGGTCCTTAATAAATTAAAAAACTGTTTATAACTTTATAAATGTACAAAAGCATTTTCTTATACAAAAAACTGATACACTGAAGTTTTTATTTTAATTAATTGTTTAAAACTTCTAGGTTCTTGTCAATCGTGCGAAAATGTTTGCAATTGCCTGCATTTGACAGAGCAAGATGATAATTCGATATTAAACATTTTTTTATAAACAAATTATTTGTTAAAAGTTGATTTATAGTACTTATTCTACTTGGAAAACACGTGGCAGTATAAATACTAGGCATGATTAAAGAATAAATGTTATGCTTGTTATAAAAAATTTTTTAAACAAATGAAGAAGTGGGATATTTTTTAGACTAAAACAATTTTTTTTCAGTTTTGGTAGGTATGTTTAATTAAATACATTATGGTAATTTAAGAATTAATTATGTTAAATTCGGTAACTGTCTCATTCTTTAAAAATTAAGTTCATTAGCACATACGCATTATATATATTCAAAAAATAAACAATAATTCTTGTTCATACGGATTTATTTTTTAAACCTTTTTCGCGAAAATATACAACAAAAACACCGAGTCACAAATTTTTTTAAATAAAAATTGTTTTTTGTTTTGAAAACTATTGATTGTAGAGAAAAATGTTGATCACAAAATAGTTGTGGTTTTTTAAGATCTTTAGTCCCGTCATAAAAGTACATTATAAATAATCAACATCTTTCTTGATAAATTTGAAAAACAAGGAATTTTTTTTCAACGTGAAAAAATGCTTAAAAGAGAAAATCTGTTATGTATTGAGATCTACATTTTTATGCGTACAATATTTTACAATATTTGACAAAAATCATGAAACGCAGTGATTTTCATTTTTGATCGATTTTATCGAAAAAATAATGATTTTATTGAAAAATATTGTACACAAAAAAGTTTGTTTTCTAAAGGGTAATGTATTTATAGATGCATGCTTCATATTTGTAGTTGCTTAATTTCTAACGCTTCATTTTAAAGTTTATTACAATATGCGAAGTTTCTAAATTTAGAATTTAACCGCGCGGACTGTGTAAAGTCACGTGATTAGATATATCTAGTTGTGACGTCAGTTAGCCAGATGTGTACACGCTGAGGGCCAAGCAATAATATCAATTGCGTGTGTCCTTTTCTTTTTAATAACTTGGAAAAAAATAATTTTTCACCATAAGTGCATTTGGATATTTTTTTTTTTTTCAAAATCTATTCAATTACATAATAAAATCATTGCGAAAAACCTATCGATTTTATTATTTAATTAAATAGCCTTTGGAAAATAAACAATAAAATCCCACTACACTTATGGTGCAAAATCATTTTTGTTCAAGTTATTACAAAAATAATGTTTCGTCGCATGAAATTGGTATTCTTGTTTGGCCCTCAGCATGCAGACATCTTGAATTTCTCCCACTTAACCTAAAATGCTGACGTATTTTTTGACATGCGCAATAGACAGGTTGCGCACATAACCCCTTTTGTAGAGTGCTTGCCGTACTTTCTCGCATTTTGCGAGCTTAAAAGTTCATAAAAAATAATAAATAAAAGTCACACTCTTGTTCCTTTCACCCTAATTACAGTTTCAGTTCCTTTTCCCCATTTTAAGTTAAAGTTTCTTTCACCCTAATTAAGGTTTTCACTTCACGGAGGCGGGTTTTCTACTAAGTCAAACACGTAAGTTTACGAGTTTATTCCTTGAAATTAAACTCTTTATGTTTTTAATATATCTTCCCTTCTTTAATTTGCTCCTCTTTATCTTTTCTTCGCTTGCAATTGTCTTTTGATAACCCAGTTTTCTTCAATAAGTTTCGGTCAGTGAATGTTAGGTTAGAT
The DNA here is from genome assembly GCA_932066315.1 of Andricus coriarius. Lineage (NCBI taxonomy): Eukaryota > Metazoa > Arthropoda > Insecta > Hymenoptera > Cynipidae > Andricus > Andricus coriarius. Next base: position 6,452 of record CAKNWT010311847.1, on the reverse strand, counting down.
TTCAGTTCAAGGATATTTTGAGACGATGCTAAGGCCAAACATTTGAAGTTTTATTATCTGAGATTAGATTAAGAAGAGATTACAGTTCGTGGTTCTTGAAAATTATAGGCCGTAGTTTTTGTGGCATTTTAAAGTCAATTTTTGTGAATACCGATATTCTGTTATTTGGGCTATTTAAATGTATTATTAATGATTTTATGAGTAATTTGTTACTCGAGCTGGAAAATTTCGGATTTACAGTATTTTTGTGTCATGCTTCTCAATTTTTCGGAATTTTATTTATTTTGGGGTTAAGTTTGGAATGTTGGTTGAGTCCAAATCAAGTTTTCAACATTTTCCTTATTCATCCTACAAAGCTGGAATAGTTACGTCCTTTAAAGAAACAATATGTATTTTAGATCTAAATTAGAGGTAACTTTACTATCTCTAAAATTTCAGGTCGAATAGATTAAAATTTGCAATGTGATAATGTGAATTGAACGTGGACTCTTGGCGTTTGACGTTACTCATGAAACAACACCCGTGGTCACTCCATCGCATTCTGTGATGACAAAACAAATCATGTAAGTCTCCTTTCTTATTTAATAACGTAAATACTTTAAAAAATGTTAGTTAATCGAAAGGATCCAAACCTTTGAAGTTTTTTACCATTTTCAAACAAGTTTTGGCTTTTTGCGCTAAGACTTTTATCTACATTTAACCGGTTGTTATCTTGAATTAGAGAAAAACCACCTGATTAAATTGCTTTGTTTTTAATTTATAAAATTACCATCACATTTTGACCTAATCATATCGTTAATCTTAAGGAGCAACATGTAGTGAATAAATTCAAAGATTTTCTAATCTTAAAATAAGAATTTTTACCACCTTGTGTAGAAAATATAAGTTTTTGAATACACATTCTGTCTTATGGACCTAACCTAAATGGCGCGTGCAATTGAATGACAGTATAATGTAAGTTCGTGTTATTTTTCATTAATTTGAATGCATATATGTCGGGAAAATGTGAAAGTATGTTCAGGTCTTTTAAAAGGAATCTAATCTCCTTAATTGTATAGGTAGCAAACGTTTCTAGAATAGCTAGATATTGACAAAAATAGACTTAGGATTTAGGAGAATTTAAAAGAATTTATGATTTTTACCAATATTGTTATTGCTTACGTTATTTACATAATTATTTACTTATATAAATATATTTATAAATAAAGAAAAATACATAGAAGAAGTTTTACTATTAAAATACTAAAATTTTTGTGTTGTAAACTATGTAAATTTGAGTGTACCGCCAATTTGTCAAAAATTGAGTTGAAATTTGAGGTTATGTTGACTTTTGATCGTTCTCATAAATTCTCAAAGAATGTATCCACCGGTTATATTCTCGTTACCGTTCTCAAAGTAATATACCCAACTCAGAACTCTACTCTAACATGTTTACTAGTAGAAAGTGACTCGTCTAGAAAACTTCGAAATTTCATCACCAGGTGGCGTATTCGACCTGAGTGGTTCCCAATAATTGGGAATCGTTAAAGTGTGATACGCCATCTGGTTCCAAAAATCAGAACTAGAAAGAGTAGGTACAATTTTGAAGATGGATTTTCATTTGGGTATAAAAGTGTTTTTGCGATTTTTTGGTAGAGTTTAAAGTATGTATTGTGTATTAAAAATAAATATTTATCGAAAACAAAGTGTTTCAGATGGAATTTACATCTTATATTTACTATCTAAGAAATCTGACTTGCAAGTTAGGTTAGAATTCGTATTTCAATTCTAATCGTCTATTATTCATATTCTTTGCATAATCTGGATCAAATTTTTTGCTGCACACATTAATTAAAGTCCATTTAAACTTATGTTGCATTGAAACTTACATGGCATAGTACAATAATTGTTTTCTTTTCTTCTTAAAAAAAAAACATTTTTGACAGAAATGTGTTTTTGCAACACCCACCTCGAAAGTAGGCCGTTCCGTGTATCTAAATTATATGCAAAGTGAGTCATTCCTGATAACAATGCGGGAATAATATTTGCGCATGCGCACTTTGGTTATTATGCACTTTCCGCATCGGTGGAATGAACGCGCATGCGCACTTTGAAGATGAGCAACTTTCCACATCGCGACGATTACATAATTTTTTTTTCAACAAAATTTTTTTTTCGAAAATTTTTTTTCAACCAATTTTTTTTTCAAAATGTTTTTTTTTCCAAAATTTTTTTCTTCAATAAATTTTTTTTACCAAATTTTTTTTTTCAAACATCTTATTTCCAAAAAAAATTTTTTTCAGAAATTTTTTTCAAAAATTTTTTTTAAATTTTTGTTTAAAAAAAAACAGTTTACGAAATTTAAAAATCTTTTCTTTCAAGATTAGTATTTTTCGTCAACTCCGAACACAACTTTCTCGGGCGGGCGTTGCAAAAAATAGCGTGTGATACACGTGCGCATAGGTGATTGCTAACTCGTGTGATTGCATCATTCGCCTGCAACTCGAAGCACTCGTCTACGTTTTCACACTCGCTTCGCTCGTGCGCTAACCACCGACTCATGCTTCGAGCCTCCGGCTTATGCTGCGATATTCACACTCGTACACAATCACCTATTTTGCGCACTTGTATCACAAATAGCTATTCTTTCACTGTATAATTGAATAATTTGGTCTGAAACGCTTTATTTCAGATAAAGACTTATTTTTATTATTAAATTATTATTTTAAGCTCCACAAAACAATCATAAAGACACTTTTATGCAAAAATTAAAAAGCATTTCAAATTCTACTTACACGTTCTAGTTCTGATTTTCGGCATCAGATAGCGAAGTGATCAACCACCATTCCCAATTATCGTACGCACAGTGCACACGGAAATGTATAAAATTACACTTACGTATAGCACACGAGCTTCCCGAGCGCGGCGTAGCCTTCATATTTAAAAATATATATGTGGGCGTCCGCAGGAAAAGGGCCCTTATGGCCGGTATGGCCATACCGGCCCAAAATGAACCCTCTAAGTTGAAAAAGGAGTCACCGGGGCATTTTTGAAGCTGGAACTTCGAAAAATGCATCTAAGCTTCGCAAGTCCCATACACGTAAAACATTTATCCGTGAAAAAATCACGAACTTGTAGCTAGGTATTGGATACGAGATAAAAAAATGTAACATTACATCCTTATTTCTATGAGAAATGTATGGATAAATTTGGAAGTTTTTTACGAACAGTTTGAATTTCCTACGAACAGTTCCTGAAAATTTAAGACTGAAATATAAAGAGGAAACGTTTTATTTGTGCGATTTAATTTATAAATTCGCAACTCAGAAGATGCGAACCCTCCAAGACTGCTGGCTCACCAGATTGTAAACATAAACCAGGAGTGCGTAAACACGCACAGCCATGGAGGCCAAACAAAATAGGTATTAGGTATTTTCACTTCAACCGTCAGCTAACTGCACTTCGTTGATTGCTGAGGGGAAAACAAGGGACCAAATGCATGGGATTCGGTCCATTTTTTGCCCTATTTTGCTAATATCTTCTTAAAAACTAATTTTTTCTGTATAAGTTTATGGGAAAAATAGTTGTTATTTTTCAAGATCTATTTAGTGACATAATAAAATGATAATAATCATCATTCATTACGAAGATATTACAAAAATAAAGCTTTGTCCATGTATTTGGTCCCTTGTTTTCTCCTCAGCAACTGTCAGCAATCAATGAAGTGAAGTTAGCTGATGGTTGAAGTGAAAATACCTAATTATAAAACTTCTAGCCACTCATCCAACGAGTTCGAAGCACACATACGAGCGCACGCACCGCGCATTTGGGAGAGCGTGTGTACGGGCCACGCACAGGCGAGAAACTACTTTCCAGTTCCCAGATTTGGCGGGCAAGCTCGGGAGTGCCCCGACAACCTTTTCCCAAACACTCTTCCAAACTACCGGTTACTACCTGGATATGAGTATAGTCCCAATTAATTCACTATAGGTCTCAGTATCATTCCCCACTCGAACCCAAAAATAATAATTTTGACCTCAACTTAGAAAAACTAAAGTGACCATTCGTCCTGTATTTCGCAGGACAGTCCCGCATTTGAACAATGTGTCCTACAAAGGTAAATATCCTGCAAAACGTCCTGTAAAGTACGATTTTTTGCAGAACGTCTCGCAAAATCTCAAATTTCAACATTGCGTGTGAAATAATATATTTGAATAAATTTGTTTCATGACTCAAGACTTTCTTAGCGTAAACATATTAATTCTGGCCCCCCCCCCCCCCCCACCCAATCAATCCTACTGCCAGCGTCCTGCATTTGAGCGTTTCAAATATAGGTCACTTTAGAAAAACGCGAATATCTCCTAAACTACAAACGGCCATAAGGGCCCTTTTCATGCGGACGCCCACACATTGTCGCCTCATATATCGCGGCCATTTTTTTCAAGTGTGAGTGGCATGCCACGCTCGTGTAGCTCGTGTACTATACATGCGTGTGATTTTATACATGGGTATGTGCGTACTTCTAGCAACAGAAGAGTGCTCATCATGGATATTAGATATAAGGAGACCAAAGACATCAGGGAGATTTTAGCATATCGTTCCGTAGCATGCGGTAAACGCTAAAGTCACGTGATGACGTTACTGCGCATGCTCTGTGAATGTAGCGTTAGGGTGCTTTTACACCTCTGCATGCATGCACCCGCGTACGCAAGCATTTGCAAGCCCTCATTCCAGACACTGATAAAATTAGTAATCTTCCAGTAATTTTCTTCTCATGTTTAATATTACTAGGTAATTACTCAAATACAGTAAACTCTCCCGGATTTTCGCGCCCTTGAAACGTAAAGATTCTTTATTTTCAAGGCTGGAGGGGCCCCCTCTTATACCACGAGTGGGCAGGTTCTTCTTATCGAGCGACTTTCATTGGCGGCTCCGGCCTTGCATCGATGCGCCCCCTGCAAGCAGCTTTTTCAACTACGCATGTACCGAAAAAGCGCAGGTCGATTTTAAAACAATAAATACTATCAATAATAATATACAGATAAATACACCCGACATTCCTAGAACTGCTGTTTCGCCATGCAGTTTTTCAGCTCAAGGCACGAGAGACGGTTGCAATTCTTGCATGAAAAACACCAGCAGCGTAGGAACAAAGAAACAGTTACTCACATGCGGAGAGTGCGCGATATTATGTATTCCAATTTGAAACGTTTCAGACGGCACCGATTTGCGCAGTTGGAAATGCCGCCGTCCGTTGGCCAGTGTTTTTGTTGTACAAGTACAAGTTTCCAACTAAAAATCAATATAATAGAATCAAAAAGCGACTCAAATATTTCGCGGCAATGCTTGGCTAGGTGGAAATGTCAGCCGTCAGCAAGGTTAGCATATTATAGGACAGCAACTGCACACGAGTTTTTGGAGAAAATTTCTAGAAGTAAAGGTAAGTTATAAAGATCTGAGTAGTAATATTTGTCAAGTGTAAAATTTTTTCTCTCAGTCATGTCCCATTCTTTTCTCGAGTGACTAACTTTCAGTGTCACGAAATATAGGCAACTTTCCGAAATTTGAGGTGCCATTTACCTAAAATGTAGGATATTTTATTTTATTTAGTGAAACTGAAAGGTCGTCAATCGACAAAAGAATGGAACGTGACTAAGAAAATACATTCTACATTTCAGAAATAATACTTTTTGTACACTTATGACTTTTACGTCATCCTAAAATACTCAATTTATACCAACGAGAGTGCTCTTCGAGCCTCTTTTTTTTATTGTTCAACCACTGACGCGGATGAGAGTGTACAGGGACCGTGGTGCGAGTTGGCGGAATCGCGCAATTTGATATAGCCGTGTACGGGGGTCTTGAAATAGGGGAGACTTGAAATAAAGGAGACTTGAAATAAAGGAGACTTTACTGTATTAACAGATTTATCGGAGGATGGCATGACCGCTTGCAAATGCATGCAGATGTGTAAAAGAACCCTTACCGTCGAGGGGTCAACCACTCTGATTTTTCGTGTACGGGGAATATATTCCCTAAAGAATATCCGGGAATATAGGGAATATATCGGAATATTTGGGAATACAAAGAATATGAAGAATATGGGAATATGTAGGAATATGAGAGAATATGTATGAATATGGGGGAATATGAAGGCATATGTAAGAATATGAGGGAATATGTAGGAATATGAGGGAATATTTAGGAATATGAGACAATATCTCGGAATATATTTAAATTATGTATATTAAATTACATATTATATATACTAAACTTAGAGATTAATATCACATGACATTTAAAAGTGTTATTCTTTGGTCTATAAATGATCAAATTAGTTAAAGAAAATAATAAGAAAATCTGATCTATTTTTGCTTGAAAGTTTATTGTTTTCAGTAGAAAAGCCTACTAATCAATTTTTCGTTCAGAATTATTCTTTTTTGTTTTGAAAGTGAGTTATTTTGTCGAAAATT
>CAKNWT010311846.1:0-17262 GCA_932066315.1 Andricus coriarius | reverse complement strand
TCACAAAAATTCAATGAGTCTAAAAGAGGATCAAAAGAGTACTAAATAGGACCTAAGAGAACTTAACGAGGATGTCGAAGACTGAAGAGAACCAAACTTGGATATATTAAGCACTATGGAGCATCAACAGAGAACCTATATTTCGACTCGGGCGAATACTGAACCAAGGCAAGATTTATGTATCCTCAATACGTTTTCAAACTTACTGATGTATGGCGCTAACGCTATTCAATTGAAAAATACTGCTTTATTATACCTGTCAAAATTCAGTGTTCGGCAGTTGTGTCGACTATCGAACCAACAAGGGTACAGATTCACCTGTCGTCGGATTTTATACTTTTCAGAAATATTATGTAATATTTAACAAACTTTCGTACGTCTACATGTGATAAAAACATTTATTTATATAATAAGCATATATGCTTAACGTAATCTTTTGTGTTTTTCACCGCCTACGAGACTTTTTCTGCCGACTGATACTCTAACCAAAAACTTAAGAATTTTACTCGATTGTAGCACTCTGCAAGAACGGCCACAAAAAATGTTTTTTTCCTTTAAAGTCATTTACTTTTCTCATCACAAAGCCATTTGCATTCCATGCTACGATGTACGAAGACATAAAAAATTAGATTTCTGCTTAGAAAGAAGAACACAATAGCTTACTACATGGAAAACACTGCGTAATCTGCCGATAACCCATGCATTGACGAAGACTGGCACATTTACCTTACTATTTTTTAGAAAATTCGCCTTCTCGGTTTGAAAGTTCAACAATTTAGTGGCATTTTTTTTCTTTCTTGGCTCAAAATTCGGCTTTTTCGTTTCAAAACTTATCTCTATTGGTAACAAAATCTCGTCTTTTTTTTGTTGAAAATTCAACTATTTTGGTAGAAAATTGATCTGATTTGATTCAGGACTCAGCTATTATGTGGAAAATTGGTCTTTTTTGGTTAAATTCAAAAGTGATTGATTCCAAATTGAAATATTTTTCGGTTGAAATAATATCTACTATTAATATTTTTTTGAAAATTCATCTATTTTAGTTGAAAATTCATGTATTTTTTTAAAAATTCAACTATTTTCGTAGAAAGTTCAACTAGTTGATCAAAAAATAACGAAAATTTTTGTTGAAAATCCATATTTTCGGTTTAAAAATGCACCTCTTTTGTTGAAAAGTCTTGTTTTTGATTTGAAAATTCATATCTTTTAGTAACAAAATTATATATAGGGTTCAGCTATTTTATTGAAAATTCGTATTTTCTTGTTGGAAATTAAACTGCGTGGTTACAAGTTGGACTACTTTGTTAAAAATTCAGTTTTTGGTTGACGATTTATAATTTTAGTTGAAAATTGCTCTCTTTTTGGTTGAAAATTTATGTATTTTGTTTAAAATTTAACTATTCCCGGGTAGAAATTGAAACTTGGTTCTCAACAGGCCCTATCTAGATTTCCTATTTTCTATCGAGGCCCTAAAGTGGCAATCTATCGAGGGCGCAGTCGGAAACGTCACGCTCAGCTAGCGAGGTCATGAGTAGGCAACACAACGAGGGCCTATTACTAGGGCCTTTATAGAATATAGATAGTCCCTCACTATACTAAAACCATTCTCCAGTATTGCGCATGCGTTCTTTCATCCATTTTTTGCGCGTTTATTTGAAATGAAAAATTGAAGATATGGTAATTTCTTAATAAATAAAGATTTTTAATTGGATGGTAATGTTTTTTACATATACAGTTAGAATAATAATTGCACATAAAGTAAAATAATCACGAACGAAAATGTTTTAAACTTATTATTTTACATTTCGTCTGCACCATTTTTATTATTACTGTATATGTTAAAATCATTAGTGTGCATTAAAAATTCTGTATTTATTTAGAATTTTTCATTGCTTCCATTTTTCATTTCAAATAAACTGTGCTTGTCAGAAACGCATTTTCTTTACGTATACATAATGTAAGACAATATGACAATAACCTATCGAGGGCCAGCAGAAGGAAAGCCTAGATTTTTCTAGCTAGAAAATCTGGCTGCGGCCTCATAAGAGCCAATATTTAGTTTAGGCATAAAGAGGCAGTTTCTACCCGGGTTTAGGTAGAAAGTCCAACTATTTGGTAGAAAAGAAACTTGTTTGAAAATTCATCATTTTGGCATGTAAATTCAACCCTTTTTTTATAAGTATTCTTCTTAGTTTGAAAATTAATTTCTTCCGGTAAAAAGATTAATTTTTTTTAATTAAAAATACAACTGTTTGTTTGCAAAATGTGACTGCGCAATCTTCCTTGGTTGGAAATTCAACTCTTATTTTGAAAATTCATATTTTGGGTTAAAAATTAAACTATTTCTTTAAAAAGTTATATAATTTGTTAAAAATGTAATATTTTTACTTGAAATGTTAGGAATTTAAAGCAAAAGTACCGTGAAACGGGAGAACATAAGTACTAGAATTAAATACGTGAGTCATGATTTTAACTTGAAATCCAAAATGAAAAATCATTTTGAATGGCTGATGAAAATAAAGTCCACGAAACAAGTAATTCTAGTAATCCTGCTGTAAAATGCGGAAAAACGAAACCCGTTCAGAATCTGATATCATGAGCAGGATATTCCGAGTGACATATCTGTTACTCAGTTTGAATTTTATTATAAATAGTAGTATAAACGTTTATTTTTCAGCCTGTTGGCCTTAAAAAATTGAATTGCTTACACTTTCCATTTTTACATAATTTTCCTTAATCTAAGCCTTAAAACTAACATACATCCATACCTTATCTCTAGGATCGCACGCTCTTATCGCCTTGCCTTCCTCGCCTCGCTTCGCCTCGCTCGCATGTCCCTACTCTCTCGCTTCCGCGTTTATTACCTAATGCTTATCTACTATTTACAATATTTAAATCCTACTTATATCTACTTCCTCTCTTATTTACAATCTTTCCTTCTCCATTCCTCTTTCTCCTTCCTTCTCATCTTCTCCATCCTACCCAACACTCCCTTCACCCATGCTACTGCCCTTTTGTCCCACCTTTCATGCATCAATACCTCCATGCTCATTCCACTCCTTTCCACCTCTACACACTCCTCCAGGCAGTGCTCCACTTTTGCATACCCCTTCCCAGACAGTTGACACATCCTCTTTTCCCAAGAGAGCCAGAATCTATTAAAATCCTCCATGCACCCACATCTCATCCTCGCTATAAGCCCCTGACTTCCTTTTTCTCCTTTCTCACACAAATATTGCGCTATCGCCCTTGGCATAATCCACACATAGTTCCCGTTAAACCTTGACTCTCTTATTCTCTCTTCCCCTGCTGTCTTCTCTCTCTCCATGCCGTTTTTCTTAACCACCTCATATACCTTCCTTCCTTCCTCATGCATCCTTCTCACTTCATCCATCTGTAGTCCATTCGCTCTAAAATACCTTTCCCTTTCAGCCTCCATCCTCCCGCCCCCTCTCCTGTTTTCCTTCTCCCACCAACACTCTCTAACCAGCTTACTTCCCCCCTCTTCCAAAAATTTCTCCTCATATTTACACGCCCGACTCCCAGCTATAATCCCTATACTCGTTCTCCCCGTCTCCCTCCTGACAATATAATTCGGCGTGTTCCTTGCCAACCTTAATGTCCACTTTACATACCTCTCCTGTGTCCTATTGACCTGTTCACTTTCCTTCCACCCCCATACCTCTACACCATACAATAGCACACTCATCACTAGCGAGTCAAACAATTTCATTCTGCTTTCAAAATCATCTGCGAATAACTTCTTTCCCAGCCCCCAGACCTGCCTCATTACCACATTTGCCCTCCTCACTCTCTCTTTTATGTGACCATCCACTCCCCCATTCCTCCGAAACACGAATCACAGGTACACCAACTCTTTCACCTCCTGCACCGCCTCTCCCTTCCACATCCAATCCCCTCCCTTAATTTTATTCTAAATATATATTGTTGTTGATTTGCCAAAATATATAGTGTATTTCTTATTTACTCTAAAAACTGCCTAATTCTTTTCAAATTAAGTTTTTATGAATTATAATTTTAGTATTTTTGTTTTTAAATGATAAAATTGAGGAAGTGGAAAAAGTACATTTTTATGTGACTTGAAGTTACTTTATCTAGTAACTTTTTTTTTTAGGTACCTTCTTTCGCTAAGTAACGTAACTGTAACTAGTTACTCAAAAAAAAGTAACTTACCCAACACTGATTGAAACCACAAGGTAAGGGAATAAGTTTTAGATGTGGATCGCGAATTTTCGAGCAACATGCAGTAGGAAAATCGAAGTAGAGTGGGTAAAACATGCATTACTCAGAAAGTGGAAAATTAAATCCGACCAACCGACGATAATCCAGTCGTCCTCGGAAACTGAGGCCTTAAGTACCCCGCTTCTTTGGGCTTTACCTAGAGGCGCGACATTGGCAGTTTCCACCTAGAACGCTCCTTGCACGCAAATTGGGATCAACGTGAATACTTAATGCGAAACTGTGGTCGAGCAGGAGTCAAGGCGCACCGATGGGAGACAGAGAGGAAAAGGTCGTTTGCCGTCCATTCCATCCACGGCGCCAACTTGATTACAACATCTAACCGGTTTCACACGAAGGGTTCATTTTATGGTGTTATACGTACACCCAAAACTATGGAGATTGATACGTTTCACGCTTAATTAGTCTCCTTAATGTTTCCGCTTTACACTATAATCATTCCAATTACCCTTTCATTTCAAAAAAGTATCTTCTTTAATACAAATAAAATGAGTCTTTGTATTTTCGTCAGTCTAAGCATTTTACCCGACAATTTTACTTTCAGTTAAAAATATATACTTCTGAAACAGGGAACCTACCTGTTCGGAATTTTGTTTGGTTTCATACTCCTCCCAATAATATATAACCAAACTTGTCATAACTTTAGTCATAACCAAAGTTGTACACTCAACTCCTGATACAAGCAGTAAGCACCTCGGCTAAGCTATTCCTAGAATTTAAGTCCGCGGCATATTCGTGATACGCGGGGACAGCGGGATCGAGAGGGGGGGGCGGTGCTCAGTCAAGCGTGACAAATAGCATGAGGCACTGACATGTATAATACACGTGTATATAATATATATATATATATATATATATTGTATATATTAGTGGTGGCATGAGGGCAGTACTCTTAGCGCGTTAGTTACATCAGCTCTTAGCCTGCGTTCAAATTTAACAGAAATGGTTCATACGGCCCTGACTGTTTACGTTTGGATTTCCCCGATTTATGCTGAAGGCCACTGTAAGTTTATAACAGTACTAGGTAAGTTGCTTTTTATTGAGTAACTAGTTACAGATACATTACTCAGCGAAAAAAATTTAACTAGTTACAGTCACGTTACTTGTAACTGTAACTAGTTAAAGTTACTAGATAAAGTAAATTCAAGTTACCTAAAAAAGTACTTTTTCACATCCTTCAGTTTAAAATTTAAAATTCAAAATAATTAAATTGATAATTAGGTATTTTCACTTCAACCGTCAGCTAACTTCACTTTGTTGATTACTGCGGGTTGCTGAGGGGAAAACAAGAGACCAAATGCATGGACAAAGCTTTATTTTTGTAATATCTTCGTAATGAATTATAATTATTATCATTTTATTATGTCATTAAATAGATCTTGAAAAATAACAACTATTTTTCCCATACACTTATACAGAAAAAATTAGTTTTTACGGAGATATTAGCAAAATAGGGCAAAAATGGACCGAATCCCATGCATTTGGTACCTTGTTTTCCCCTCAGCAATCAACGAAGTGAAGTTAGCCGACGGTTGAAGTGAAAATACCTAATTCATAAAAACCTAATTTAAAACGAATTACGCGTTAGAGTAAATAAAAATACACAATATATTTCGGAAAATCAACAACAACATATATTTATAATAAAATTCAAATTGAGTAATAAATATGTCACTTGGAATATCCTGCCCATGGTATCAGATTCTGAACGGGTTTTGGTTTTCTGTATTGTTCGGCAGGATCACCAGAATTACTTGTTTCGTTAACTTTATTTTCATCAGCCATTATAAATAATTTTTCCTATTGAATTTCAAGTTAAAATCACGACTCACGTATTTAATTCTAGCAATTATCTCCTCCTGTTACACGGTACTTTGCAAATCATAACTTTCACTTTAAATTCCTAGCATTTCTAGTACAAATATTGCATTTTCATCAAAATAGATGACTTTCTTAAAAAACAATTGTATTTTTAACCAAAAATATGAATTTTCAACAGAAAAGTTGAATTTACAGCCAAGAAAGATTTCTCAGTCACATTTTTCAACCAAACAGTTGTATTTTTAACCAAAAAGATAAAGTTTTTTCCCCCATAAAAATTAATTTTCAAACCAAAAAGAACACTTTTGAACTAAATACTTCAATTTTCAAGCCAAAAGGATGAATTTAAAAACAAAGTTATTTTTCTACTACATCGTTGAACTTTCTACCTAAATAGTTAAATTTGTAACAAAATACATGAATTTTCAACCAAATAGTTAAATTTTCATACTGAAAATAATAATTTTCAACAAAGAATTTAATTTTCAACCTAATAGTTGAATTTTTTTACAATTTTCAAACCAAAAAGACGAATTTTTAACAAAAGAGTTAAATTTCCGACAAAAAATATCATTTTTAACCAAATAGTTGAATTTTCTACTTAAGTATTTGAATTTAGTACCCCAAAAAAATGAATTTGAAACAAAAAGAGATTAACTTTCGACTAAAATAATGAATTATCAACGAAACAAATAAACTCCCCTCTACAGAAATTTTTTTACCAAAACAAAAAGGTTACTTTTCATTCAAATAGTTGATCTTTCTACCAAAATACATCAATTTTCAACCTATTAGTTAAATTTTCAACCAAAATAGATGAATTCTCAGCGAAAAATATGATAGTTGTTATTATTTCAACCAAAAAAGATTTGATTTTGAAATTGTTCATAGTTGGATTTAACCAAAAATGACGAATTTTTGACAAAGTAGCTGAATTATGAACCCAAAGATATTAATTTTCTACCTATAACTGATCTATAACAATCTCTTAATAGGAGATATAAAAAAAACACAAGGTAACTTAAAAGTAACTAAAATTAATGTTCCAAGTTACTGCAAAAATCGCAAGTAACTTACGTTACAAATCACTTTTCAAAATAGTAACGAAGTTACCCTTAAAGTTACAAAAAACGTAACTTTTCAGTAACTTAGTTGCTCGTAACAAGCTACTACCCAACACTGATTTTAATACTTTTTTTTTATTTTTGAGGATAATTTTTTTTAGAAAGATACTTCTTAGATACTTTTTTTAGTTCCATAGAACACTTCGAAGCCCTCAATTTACTCTAAATCAAGCCAAAATATTCATTGTTACCCACTTTTTCATATGAAAAAATTGTTTTTTCAGCCTTTACTACTTTTATGCCAATAAAAGTTTTTTTTATAGAACATTTTTCTTTATTTAATCGAACAGTTATATTTTCGTTATTATTATTTCCATATTAAATACAAATAAAGCAAATAAAGATAGTATAATGAAAGTAAAAGATATTTTTTATTATTATTACAGTATTCATATTTTAAATCTAGAGTAATAGAAGATGTTTTTAACAAAAAATTTCATAAGGAATCGCTAGAATCATTATCTACAGTAGGTTGGTCTCCCCTATATTTCGTGATAGACTTATATAAAAAAATCTTTTTTATTCTATATCGACGAAGATACATTTAAGCGGCTATACGTATATAAAGGAACATAATAGGTATATATTGATAAAATATTGTCCATAAGGGGATGTCTATAAGCACATACAGTGTCGCGTAAAACGGAATAGCGAAGGAATATAACGTTAAGGGGGTGAAATATTTAATATGAAAGCGAGCTATGAGCAAACGCTAAAGTTTCCTTCGCAAGTCTTGCGGATTTAAAGAGATTTCGTGCTCACTATCGATTCCTTTTTCAGTATTAGATTTTTCAAGATTGAAAACTCGACTCTGAATCTTTCAAGAATCGCAAAATATGCTACCAGATAAAGAATCAGTACACCATTCTAGTAACCAGATTGTACATCTCAGATAGAAGAGAATAATTGAATTAAATTGATGGGGCATCTCCTGTCTCTGGTTAGTTCAGGTTGTGTATCAGAAGTTATTATAAACTCAATATTTTATACCAGATCCGATTAAGTATAATCAGGCAGTAAAAAAATTTATGTCAGTATCAAATAAAAAAATTTAAAGTCTCTAAAAATCTCTGCAAACAGTCCTTTAAAGTTCCATAAAATTGAAATCTTAAGTAAGTTTTTTTCAAATCTATAGAAGTCCAAAAGTCGAAACAAAAGTTTTGAAAATGTTTCAGAGGCTTTTTAAAAGACTTTATGCAACATAAGTAAATTACTTTTGATTATATTGGGTGCTTGAACTTTTCGTAGAACTTCCTTACTTTACTAGATTTTAAAAGAGTTCCGAAGGCATTGGAGGTGTAACATTCTATTTTATTATTTTTCGGGATATTTGTGCACTTCCGTTTTTGTACAACATATTAAAGCATTAGGATTCACCATAAAGGAAGAATTATTAAAAAAGCTAACTAAAATTTCGATATACCGTTAACGTGGGTAATGATGTGTGTTAAGGTGATCCATATTTACCAAATGATCCATAATTATCCCGGTCGACGGTAGATAATTCATTAACAATATCATGCAAAATTTATTAACTAATTAGCTTAACTTTAGTAATATAATACATTATTAATTCTCTTGTTCTGATTTTGTCTACATTTTTCACCTATTTTTAAACATTTTAAAGGGATTCGGTTATCGGGAGAGTTTTAGTTTACAGATGCTCTTCAAACTGCCAATGTAAAGGGTTTATGCTAATTATACTCCACTTCAGTGCTTCTTCCACTAAACTGTACATAAAAACCCACAAAAATAACAAATGAACTTTTTTCAAAGACGGAACCATTTTTTTCGCCTTGGCCTCAAAATAATCGTGAAGTATAACAGAAATTAGAACATAAAGATATCGGGAAGTGCAAGACTTTTTGGGTTGAGTTATTAATTCTAAAGTAACCCAACCTAAAAAACCAAAATTCTTCGATCGGACTCAAACTTCAGAAAATTGTAGTCCTACTGGATGGCAATTTGCAGCGAAAAGATTTTTTCATTACGACAAATATTTACAGAGAGGAAAAGGGTGATATTTTTTGGTTTTTCCCCAGTGAAAAAATTTTCTGGCACTGGACAGCCCCAGATTAGACCATCTAGACTCTAATCTGGCGTAAATCGGACGGTCTAATATGGGGCTGGCCAGCATTCTATAACACTTTCGTAAATTCTACGGCGAGACGGTCTAGTCAGATACTAGTTAGTGCCTGGTCAGAAGCTATTTAAAAACACCATTCAGAGGTAAATAAATAAATAATAACTTAACAAATAGTACATAGTTTATAATAAACAAATAGTAAATAATATATAAATATAAAATAAAAAATAAATTACTGAAAAATATTTTCTATTCTTCCAGAACCCTGGTGTTAAAAATTGTAGGGCAAACTACACGGAAAAATTAGATTAACAAACAATATTTAAATAAAAAAATTTATAATTATTAAACGCATTAAATCTCTTTGAAATATCTTAACTTATATATTAAATATAAGGCTAGAAAAATGCATTCGCAGAAAGTTCTCAAGGGTCAGTCTAGAATGTCAAGACTACACGGTCTAGATGGCGCCAGATCTGGGCAAGACTAGATTGTCCAGACGATAAAAAAAATTATTTTTATAATGTTAATTTTTTCTTTTGAGTAATTTTGGACGCGCTAACAATTTTTCAAAAATGGTGAAAAAATTTTGGCTGATTGATACTTAGAAATTGGTATGCTATGGGTGGCTGACCATCGCCAGATATGGGCCGGGCCAGACTGTCAAGACAATAAGGGGGAAAAAATGTATAGTGTTAATTTCTTATGTTGCGGGTAAATTTAGACACCCTAACAATTTTCCGAAAATTATGAATAAAATGTTGGTGATTGGCACTCAGAAATTTGTATCCAATGTGAAGCCGGTTAGTGTCAGATCTCAACCAGACGAGACTGTCAAGTCTAGACGGTCTAGACGACGCCAGATCTGGGGCAGCGACTTATAACTCTTTTAATATCAATAAAACATAATTTTGTCTTCTACAGTTTCGATAGAATTTTTCACGCCTTGTTCACTGATCATGCCTTGCACATTGGGGCGACATTTGTTATTTGTGAACAGAAGCGTTTAGTAGTTTTTTTCAGTATACCATATTTTTCTATGTTTCAAAACTCTTTTAATATTAAAAAAAAAATTCTTCTACAGTTTCGATATGATTTTTACGACCTTTTCGTTTAAGATAAGCGCTCGTTTTCGTGAGTATTTAATGTTTATTTTAATAAAGAAATCATTTTCAATCCACTTTTTCTCCTCAATGCTATTTAAATGAACAAACTTAGCTTTCGTTTAAGCATGAAAAGTAACCCAAAAAATGGTCGAGATTCGAAGAAAAGTTAAATTTATTTATAAACCTTCATTTTTCAAGGCCAATATTTCTTTCTTCAAAACAGATTTATTTTCAACAAAAAGGGCGTGAAAAATCCTATTTAAACTATAAAAGACCGTGTTTTTTAAAAATAATATTAGAAAAGTTTTAAATCAACGAAACAGATGCGACCCTCAAAAACTTACTTAACGCTTTCTTTTAAATAAAAAAATATTTACCTACTTTTTAACCTTAAGGACCTTAAAGAAAAAAGCTCAGCTTTCTTATAAGCCGAAAAAGAATTTAAATAAATCGAGGGGTTCACAAGTCGACCGATAAAGTGTACACTGACTTCAGGTGATTTCAGTGACTTCACGCCAGTGACTTCAGCGAAGGTATACACTTGACTTCACGAGTTGTTAACCCCTCGAAATAAATGCTCGAATTTCGAAAAAAGTGAAATTAATTTTCGACTTTCATTTTTCAATGTCAAATATATATTTTTTTAAATACTCATGATCAATAAAAAGAGCGTGTAGAATTCTATCAAAAATCTAGAAGACCAAATTTTATTTTATTGATATTAAAAAAGTTACGAGTCGCTGAATTCGCTGGTATCCCAACAGATTTAATAGCAATATTTTCCCCTCTTAAATTGCCATCCACTAGGTCTAAACTTTTCCGAATTTCGAGTATGATTGGAGAACTTTGATTTTTTAGGTAGGAGAACTTTAGAAATAATGCCCCAATTGTATGGTAGAAATTGTTGTATTTTTGTTGAAGAAAAAAGTTGCCATAATCCATCCGAAAGCAACGTTTTCGGAGTGATCCTGGAGAATTGCGCGGTTGCTGCAGTCGTATTAGTTAGGACTATAACAACGCTGGCGGACAATCAAAAGCTGATGGGCCATGATTCGCTATGATAATGAACCATGAATATGACATGAGGCTAGTGAGCTGGGGACGCCAACTCCTCGCTTCACTCACCGGGCTGATGGTGCCAGTACAGTGGCTGCGGGGACGCACGGGGTTAAAGGGGCTTCAACCTGGGATCGAAGGGATGGCTTCGCAAAAGCTCCCCTGCACATACCCCACCTCCCCCACACCGATATGCCCCAGCATGGCAATGTCTGCTCTGATGTTGACGCTTGGATTCAACTCCTTTTGCTTGGTCCACGCATAACCCGCGAAATGCATGTGTCGAATCGAATCGACGCCACCTGTCATTCTACCCCACGCAATTTTTAAAATCGCACTATTACTCATTTCATTCATTTCACGCTCACGTCTTTATTTACTATCGTATCGAATAAAGAGGGACTAGTCCAAGAAAAGATGAGCATACTCTGTCAACTGACAACGGGGAAGGAAACAGCTATTTTTTAATACAATTGCGCAAAATAGGAAGATGCCGACTCGTGGGGAAATTTACAGCATGAGCTGAAGATTAGTGCACGAGTGAAGCGCCAAATTTACGATCTCGTATGGTGGTTTTCAGGCAAATTTGTGTATAATTTTTGTTTAAAGAATTTGTAGGGATATTTTTATTTTTCCCATATACACATTTGCATACCTATAAAGTGCGCATATGTGTTTATTGCGTCGCTGCTCAAAAGAGATGTGTTTCAAAATGGCCATGCGCCAATATTATTCTCGCACAGTCTGCTGGATTGAAGTACTTTTCACATCATTTAGAGGCATAGAAGTCCTTACTTTCGAGGTGGGTGTTGCAAAAAAAAAAAATCAATTCCAATCTCCTAATCTACCCCTACCGCAAACCCCTCTCTTCGAATTAAAATAAATCATATTTACCTTTCTATTATTTTCTGACGGGAAAGAAGGTAATTCTTTTCTAAAGAGAAAGATAATTATTTCTGAAGAGATAGAGAAGTAGCACATTCAGGTACGTTGAAAAAAGATTAAAGATCATTGATGCTTTTTATAACAACCCCTGAAATTACAGAACATTATAAATAGAAATCTTAAAGTTATCTAAGAATCCTCTCTGAAACAAATTGCAAATTGAGACCGGTTGATAAGCACATTTTTTTAGTTTCGGCAAAGAAAAGTATCGAGGAAACTTTCGAGTTGAAAGAACTTTCAGTGAGACATTTGTTCCTCACTAATAAAGCAAGATTTCTGGAAATTTTTAGATCGATTCATTGAAAATTGACGGAAATATTCATTACGTAAGAAAGTACGCGACGCCATCTACGATTTCGAGCGCTTCTCAAAGTTCGCTTGTACTCTCGCCGGTAATTGCCTATAAAGGACGCTTTCTTACATAATGGATATTTCCGTCAATTTTTAATCAATCGATCTAAAATTTCCAGAAATCTTACTTTATCAGTGAGGAACAAATGGCTCACTGAAAGTTCTTTTAACCCGAAAGTTTCCTCGATACTTTTCTTTGCGGAAACTAAAAAAACGTGCTTATCGACCAGTCTCAATTTGCAATTAATTATTATTAAACAATAGGCAATTTTGATTGTTTTTTTCTTTTGGTAGGCATTGCTAAGGTACACTGCGTGCATACACCAAATTTTATACAGTTTCATTAATATTTAGCTGATTTTTGACGATTTATGATTTGAAAAATAATTGAATTTGGGGAATTTTTTTTCACTTTTTCATTTTTACTATTGAAAATATTTATCGGACAAAAAAACTGCATATACAAAAAAGTTTCGTCTTGCCCTTTTCTATATGACGATATTTTTAAAATTTTAATTTTTCGAACTTTAAAATTTGGATAGCACGAGAAACGTGGACAATACTTTTCCGCGTTTTCGAGCGTACGACCCATTCTTTGATCCGAACCCTCAATTCTACCCCTGAACTTGCAATTCAAAATTCTGACCTTTTATATCACTATTATGTGAAATAAATTTTATTATGACATGAAAATACACTCTGTAAGATATAACCACCCTTGCAGCTCTTTTGTACTGCCCTTAGGTAAAAAAAAGTAACCACTGAATGCACCACAAAATAGAGATCTACTTTTTTAAATATACCAACCCTTCTTGCCTACCGAAACTAACCCTAAATAGAAAATACTTTTCCTTGAACGTAGAAAAAATGGAATTAAACCCACCAAAATCACCAATAGCTAAAAGAAAAACCCTTATAAGTTAGAAAACAGTTCCTAAATAAAAAAAGTAAGAATAATAACATTCTGGATTACACGACAAACCCACTAGGACGTAAGCATGCATTATCTGAAATTACAATTCTTAGTACCCTCCTAAATCATTCTTACTAGGGTGGTGCGAAAAACGGCTTTATTTTGTATTCTGAAATGGCACCTCTACAAATTGTTTTTTTTTGGTGTTAATTGACCCCTGTATTCTTTAACTTTGGTGTTTGTAGAATGAATTCTTTGTTATTACAAAATACTTCATTTTTTAATAAAACGTTGCTAATCATTTCTTTTTATTTTGGTATGCTTTTTTGTAATTATTTTTTAGTTCTCTTTTTGTTCTTTTTGTATTCTTGTATTGTATTAGTATTAGGTATTTTCACTTTAACCACCAGCTAACTTCACTTCGTTGAGTGCTGAGGGGAAAACAATGGACCAAATGCATGGGATAAAAGTTTATTTCTGTAATATCTCCGTAATAAATAATAATTATAATCATTTTATTATTTCAATCAATAGTTCTTAAACAGTACAAACTATTTTTCAAGTACACTTATATAGAAACAATTAAGCCTTACGAAGATATTAACAAAATAAGGCAAAAATGGACTAAATCCCATCCATTTGATCCATTGTGCTTAATTGCTACCCATTTATATATTTTGTTTTAAAGCAGAAAGAATATATTCTGAAATGAAAAAAATAATATTTATTATGAAATTCTCTACACCATATTCTAATTTTACCTTGCATCATAAGTAAGACTTGATTGAACTCTTTTAGGAATTTTTACTTTTTCTAGCGTAAAAGGTATTCTAAAACCAGTCATCTTCAGAAGTTAGGTAGATAAAAAAAAATAAAATCACAGATTAAAATTGTCGTTGGGCGATAATTGAAAGAAATTAATAAAGTAATTGAGATTGTGAAAGATAAAGTGCTCGTCTACTCTGAATCAGAGGTATTATTCCTGGTTTGTCCACTTTTATTTCACATTGAGAGAAAAATGCAGGCTTAAGATCCTCACTTCAAAATTGTTGAACTTAAAAATTAAGTAGTTACTGGTTGTGAGTTACTATTTTAAAACCGGCTTAGTGAAATTGTAGAAACGTAAAATCTAAATTATTATTTTTTCATAATCATTTTAAAAAATGTGTACGATTTTTGTGATTTTTGACTAAATACTAGATGCGGGGGCATATATGTTTTTTATTTTCAATTAAACTTTTGGAAAGTCACTTTAACATACAAAAGCACAACTTCTGAAACCTCTTAGAACAAATACAGTAAATGTAAATTGAAAATATCTTGCATATACAATCAACTGCAATTTGTCTTTTCATTTTTTGATACTTAAAAAGTATACAATTGAAGTACTACAGTCCGATTTGATAACTATTTTCCTTATACCTATCATTAGTTGGCATAGGTGTCTGCCCTTTCATACTAAAGTTTCTCAGCATTTCCACTGGCTGAGATGAAGTTATGGCAATTTAGCTCGCCTACATGTGTTGATGTCCTCTAATTGGCCAGCTGCAGCTGGGCATTAATAAATCATCACTTCGGTCAAAGGTAAGCAGCACGCGAGCATTTTAGACTACCTTCATGAATTTCATGCAAACAGAAATGAAGATTTATACATATACAATATCCAGTTCTGGAAATCAGAAAGATTTTTGGAACTTTTTGGTTAATTTCTAATTTTTGAAAATTATTTTTCAATAAATTCATTGTTATTGCATATATCTATATAACTATATACAATATACATATATCTTTGTAGGTAATTGATTATTACAACTGAAAAAATATTCGATATTTATTGTACTGTATTTTAGGTATCTTAATCGAAAATTAAAAATTTACCTTAGGTTTATTTACAATAAGTAACGTGATTTGAGAAAGTCATCCCTAAATCTGGTAAAAAGGGGCTCAAATGCGCTTTAACGTCCCTTTCTGCTTCGGCCTGTCAGAAGAATTAATTTCAAGATGGATCTACTTTAGTGGAAGTAAAGGGAGAAGAAACTATCTTGTTCCAATTGTAAACACTTTTTAAAATATTTTAAAGTGTTTCATAAAGCTTTTAGAAAACTAATTTCAATGTGTCTGTAATTTTCAAAATAGAGACTAGCGGTGTGCTAAAATCCTGAAACTGCTGGTCTGGTTCTCGAAACTTCCGCATAGATCGAATGTTTTAAGAAGCGCTTTTCAGTTCCAAAACAATTTTAGATACTACGAGCTTGAATAGCATATATAGTAGAAAAAATCGAAATTGCAATAACTTTTTTTTATTTAAAGAAGACTCGATCGAGCTTCAGGTTCGAGTTCTTTGCACGCCCCTAATAAGACCTTTTAAATTTATGTGGATTTATGAAATAGGAAGTTTTTCATTTAAAAAGTATGAAGTTTGAACGTTTTCAATTTTAAAACCTTGAAAATGAAAGCTCTTAATTTGAAAGTCTTTAACTTTGAGCTTTTTATCTAAAACACTTTCAATTTCTGAAACCTTGAACCTTGTTCGGGAAACAAACATTAAATATGATTCTTTATTCACCATTTGAATTGAACCCTCTTTCCATTCAACCCTATGAAAAGACCGAAGGTGAGTGGGAAGGAAGGAAGAAAGGCATTCTTAGTCTGGTGCAATTGAGACTTGCTGCAGTAGCGGCAGCAGCAGGAAGAGAAACTAAGTGATAACGACAAACTACAAAGTACAAAGCGAGATGGAAGGGTGGTGGCTAGAAAGGACAAAGGGGTATCAACGCTATCAGACAGACGGCTGCGTGGCGGCGGGAAGAATGAGAAGAATGGGAAGAATCGGTGGTAAAAAGTGGTAGAAGGTGAAAGATGGAAAGCGGAAAGTGGAAGGTAGATGAGATGCGTGCGTGGGCGAGTGCGTATGGGGGTGCGCGAACAAGGTGGAACGGTTATCCAGCGCTTGAGAGCAGAGTGAGCTGAATGAGCAAGCGAGGGTGCGGGCCGCGTGGCCCGCATTGGCTGCTGAATTATAAATGAATGGAGCGTAAGGGCTGTTGCCTAGCAACCGCATACACCGCGTTAAGACAAAATGGAGGAGCACGCAACACAGCGACCTTATGCTTTAGTTTGTAACCCCAATCCAACCCCGTGCCGTGTTGTGCCGTGCGTTTTGCTATCGTCACGCACTTTCCTCCCCATTCCATTTTCATCCCCCTTAATTCCTGTTCGATCGCCTTACTTTTTCCCCCGACTTTCCTCCTTCCTCTTTCAACCCTTTGTTGATGTTTCACTCTTCCTCTTTGCTTGTGGAGATTCTTTTTCACATTTGTCCAGCCTTCTTCCTTTCCTTTTGCAATCCCTGATTTCATTTTCAAAATTGTCCAGCCTTTGTCAAGAATCATCTCCCAAGTGGAAATTTACAACTGGCTTGGTACAGCGCCAGTACCGCCGTTCGGATGTCGATACTGGCGCGGTACTGGCATTAGTACAAAATGTCACTCGGCTGGGAGTTGTCTGTCGGTACTGGGGCAGTACTGGAAATGGTATTATGCCTGTACCGGCATTTGGACTTAGTACTGCGGGGCAGTACTGAGCCAGTACTGGGCCAAC
>CAKNWT010311839.1:0-15686 GCA_932066315.1 Andricus coriarius | reverse complement strand
CCCGCTTATTCACCAGACCTGGCCCCTTCTGATTACCACCTCTTTTCTTCGATGGGTCACGAGCTCGCTGAACAACACTTCCTTCGATTCGTACGAAGACGTCGGAAAATGGCTTGACGAGTGGTTTGCATCGAAAGATAAAGACTTTTTTTGGCGTGGTATACACAAATTGCCCGAGAGATGGGGAAAATGTATAGCAAGCGAGGGAAAATACTTTGAATAAAGTTTATTTTATTTTCTGCAAAAAAAACGACTTTCTTTTGCCTAAAAAACAGCAGATTTAAGCTTATACACCTGGTAAATCATTTTTATAAACAAGCATAGGTCCAACATGAACTCATGAATCTCGCGTAACAATTTACACGACCCAAAATTCGTTAACATGTGTTTGGCAAAAAGTTAAATGCGAATTTACAAGGCTCCCAATAGAAAAAAACCTGTGTTATGTAAGTATTTGTGTGTGTGTGTATTGATTACTCGAAATTGGCCAGCGACCACCGAGCAAGAGTCCCCCGTAGGTACCTCAAGCGCAGGAGTCCCCCGTAGGAGCCTCAAGCGCAAGAATCCCCCGTAGGTGCCTCACGAGCGAAGAGATCACTGACTCATTTTTGAGTATTCTCAATATTATGAAAGTCATCGACGACCACGAATGATCTAGACTTATCATTATTGGTGCTGGAAGTTTTCAAACAAAAGCACCTGACCTTTGTCATCGAAATTGTTAATTATAAGGTTAAATAATTCCTCTCTTCTGCATGCACCCTGAACATTAAAAATCAAGGCGACCTTAAAATAATTCAATGCATATATTATCTGAAATTTTGTATATTTATTTATTTATTAATCTAAAACTAAGATAGATAAATTAGAAAAAAAATTAAATAAGTACTCATTAAAAATTTATTTTTAACCAAACAAAAACATATATTCCACAAATTTTTTTCCAAAACAAAATACTGAAATTTTCACCAAAGAGATGAATTTTCATCTTGAAAATCTTGTAAGGAATTCAGTTATAATTTGGATTTTTACAATTTATAACCGTATAGATTGTTAACAAAGAAGTTAAACAAAGTAGTTAAATTTTCAACAAAAAAGATTAATTTTCTACAAAAAAAAGAGAAATTTTCAAAAAAATGCATGAATTTTCAACTAAATAGCTTCATTTTTTACTGATAAAGAAAAATTTTCAACCAAATAGTTGACTTTTCAACTAAAAAAGATACATTTTCAACCAAAAATGAAATATTTAAACTTTTAGTTTAAAAATTACTTTGAAACCCAAAAAATAACGAAGTTTCCTCAAAATACTTAAATATTTAACCAGAGAGATAAATTTTTAACTAAAATCATAAATCTTGAAACAAACAAAAAAATAATGATAATACATACGAAATAGTTGAATTGAAGCAAAAAAGACGAATTGTTTATATTTACTTTCAGAGCTAGAAATTTATTGTCCGGAGCTTCATTCAAAAATTAGTTTTTTTGTTCATCCGTTAGAACGTGAGATTTTGTATTCTGGAATCCTTCTGATTGGCGTTTCAAAAATGCAATCAGTTGGTCATAATTGTATATAGTAATATTATTATTGATACTAATTGTGCTCCTTACTCCTTAGCATTGAGTATATCGCCCACAAACTTGATGGTTTCAAGGTTTCTGATAATGACTTAAAATATGCGAGCAAAGCGTTCTGAGAGAGGGATTTAACATTATTTTCTGTTCTCCATTCAATGAATCGGTCATATGTACTTGATTATTTATTTTTCAGGGAGTATGTTCTCAGTGGCTTCTTTGGCACTTTTTACAAGTTCTGGAGGAGTGACTTCACCTCCACTTTCATATTGAGTATCAGGGATAATCACGTTTTTTGCATATTCACTCATTGTGCTCTTTTTTTCACACTGCACGATTGCATCAGCGAAGCATCTACTGTTATATAGGTTATGTAGCTATTCAAAATAATAGAGACTCGGGATTCCCCAAGTTTCTACTGAGTCTTTTTAATACCAAGAGGTGGCAACAGCGTCCATTGACGTGAATAAATATATTTTTTTCGTGTGAAAATAATCAAGGACATCTATGAAACGAAGTTTAGCATACTGCACTAATGATTTTGTGGGGAATTTGGCATTTTGCAGTTGCTAAACAAACGTGCAAAGCAGCATTTCTTACGCATGTATAAAAAAATAGTACATTATGCAACAAGGGGCAAAAGTAGAAGATTTTTGCCGCGGGTGAGTTTACTGCCCGAATGAGAATATTGTTCCAGAGGGCAGTAAGCACCCGAGGGAAAAATATTTTCGTAAGGGCAGTATAATCACCCAAGGGAAAAATATACTTTTGCCTGGTGTTGCATATAGTATTTTATTCCACTCTCGATTGAAAGTCCACTTTTTGGTCCTGAAAAGCGGGGTCGAAACAAATTCGCATTCTAGGGAGATTTTTTGAAAATTAAAATTTTTTTTCGTAATTTTTTGAAAATGTTGAATTTTTGGAAAATTTGAATTTTTGGAAAAATTTGAATTTTTTGAAATTTTCGAACATTTTGAAATTTTTGAACATTTTGAAATTTTTTAACATTTTGGATTTTTTGAATTTTTTGAACATTTTTAATTTTTTGAAAGAAATTTCGCCCCGATAAAATTTACTTTCGCCCCGCTGAATTTTACTTTTGCCCCGCTAATTTTACTTTTGCCCCGCTCATTTTACTTTTGCCCCGCAAAAATATTTTTCGGGAAAAATATGCTGCTTTCGCCCCGCTTATCAGGGGCAAAAGGTGGGTTTTTCGGTCGGGTGTGGAATAAAGAATGATTATTTAGGCCTGTATTGAATATTTTCAGCTTACAGTTAATATTATTTCATCGCTTAATTTTACATAATCCACAGATTTTCATTAACAGAAATAATTGTCCCTACACATGCGATTGTGTACGACAGGCCTGCCCAAACTGGGGAAACCGACTCATTTTCCATATGGGATTTTAACACCACAACCGATCTCTACTCATTCAACTTCACGAGAGCGATTACAGGGTGTCTAGCGTCCTGCAAATCCTTGAAAACCTGGAAAAATCCTTGAATTTTTCTCTACCTGGAAAAAACTTGGAAATGTCCTGGCATTTTGCTCATGGTCCTGGAATTTTCATTCCCTTGAAGAAAAAACACTTTGTTTTCAAATTTGTTCTCGGCCGAACAAAAAAAGACTGCTGAACCGTTTTTTTTGGAGGTGCATGTATATAATAATCAGGGTATCTATCTACTCACCTGGAAAAATCTGAAAATGTTAGGGAATTTTTGTTTAATGTCAGGGAATTTGTTTTTCGCGAGCATGACTAATTTTTTGTTGAAAATTCGACGTTTTTATTGATAATTCATCTTTCTTGGTTGAAAATTTAACTCTTTGGTTAAAAGCTCACATATTTTGTTAAAAATTCATTTTGTTTGGTTGAAATATTAAATATTTAATTTTGCGCTGAGAATTCATGTATTTGTTAAAAATTCAACTGTTTTTGGTTAATGTTTGATTTTTTTGTTTCAAAATTCGAATATTTGATTGAAAATTCATGTTTATAGATAGAAAATCCAACTATTTTGTTGAATATTTGTCTATTTGGACAGGAAATTCGACATTGTGGATTGATATAATTCAATTTTTTTGTTGAAAATAAACTGATTAATTAACTTTTTAAACTAAAAAGTTTACTTTTCCATTTCTGGTTGAAAATTCATCTTTTTTATTTTGAAGTTCAACTATTTGGTCGAAAGTTTATCTTTTTTATTTGTAAATTCAAGTATTTGGTTAAAAATTAATTTATTTTGTTGAAAATTCTTTTTTTTTTTGTAGAAAATTAACGATTTTGGTTAAAAATTCAATCACTTGATTGAAAATTAAACTCCTCTGTTAAAAATTGATTTTTTTAAATAATTTTTTTTTAACTAAAAATTTAAGTACTTTGTTAAAAATTCGTTTTTTTGTTTAAAAATTATTTTTTTTTAACTGATAATTTAAGCTACCCAGTTGAATTTTCCACAATTTTAGTTAAAACTTCATCTCTTCGATTGAAAATTCAACTATTCCAGTTGAAGATGCACCATTTTAGTTTTAAATTCATCACTTTGGTTGAAAACTTAACTATTTTGATGGAAATTAGTTTTTTTCTTGTTGTAAAATTAATTTTTTAACTGGATATTTATTTATGTACTTTCTTGAAAAATCGTTTTTTTTTGGTTCCAAATTACTTTTGTGTAACTGATAATTTAAGCAATACAGTTTAATATTCCACAATTTTAGTTAAAAATACATCTCTTCAGTGGTTGAAAATAAAACTAATCCAGTTAAAGATTCACCATTTTAGTTTAAAATTAGTTACTTTGGTTGAAAATTTAACTATTTTGAAGAAAATCCTTTTTTTTTTTGTTGTAAAATAAACTTTTTTAAATTGGATATTTAACTATTCCATTTCCGGTTAAAAATTTATTGTTTTATTTAAAAATTTACTTAGTTAGTTGAAAATTTATCTTTTTTATTAAAAAATTCAAGTGTTTGATCGAAAATTCGTCTTTTTTGGTAGAAAATTAATGATTTTGGTTGAAAATTCAATGACTTGATTGAAACTTGAACTCCTTCGTTAAAAATTCATTTTTTTTTGTGATTCGATTTTTTTAAATTCATTTTCTTAACTAAAAATTGTAGTACTTTGTTGAAAATTTCTTTTTTTTTTTGTTCCAAATTAATTCTTTTAACTGATAATTTAAACAATCCAGTTGAATATTCTACAATTTTAGTTAAAAATTTATTCATCTCTTCCACGGTTGAAAATTCAACTATTCCAGTTGAAAATTCGCCATTTTAGTTTAAAATTCATCACTTTGGTTGAAAATTTAACTACTTTGATGAAAATTCGTTTTCTTGTTGTAAAATTAATTTTTTTAACTGGAGATTTAACTATTTGGATTTTTTACCATAAAATCAGAGTTTGAGACTGTAAAAGAAATTCCGCATATGAAACTTTTTTTTAGCTCAACTAGACCTACAAATTCTACTATATTTTGTGAAAAGTATTTATTCACTGTAAAAAAGGTACCTGGAAAAAATAACTTTTTTGTCCTGGAAAACCTGGAAAAGTCCTTGAATTTTTTTTTAAAGAAACGCTAGACACCCTGGATTACCCCTCAAGCCTCTAAACCCGAGAAGAGGGAAGTGGTGGTGGAACTCAAACATGCGGCAAATGATTCGATTTCCCCAGTTTGGGCAGGCCTGGTGTATAAAAAAGAAGAAAACCATTGCAAAACGCGATTCACGTTATATGCTGGCTACTTCTCAATAGGCTTGCAAGTCAAGTTATCAAGCTACCCAAATCATATTTTTTCACAAAAATACAATTACTAGTATTGATTATGATCAGTACTGTATGCTATTAATACAGACAGAAGAGGCTACAAAGTAAAAATACTTCAAAAGTAAAGCTTGCGTGGATTTAAAAAATGTTTAAAGCCTGTAATTTTCTCAAATACTTTTACGATTTTATTTTCGAAGTAATATATACTCTAAATTTTGAAATGCAATATTAATTATCATAATATAATGCTCTCCCAAATCTATATAGTTGATGTCACGTGTTTTAAAGTGACAAATATTCACTGCAGTATTTAAAAAGAAAGTAATTAACGTATTAACAAAGTGAGGGTATCAGATCTAAGGAGTTAAGAAAAATAGTGTTCTGTTACCAGTAAGTAATACTTAGTTACGCGAAGTCTCACTTATTCTACCAAATACCTGAATTTTCCACAATATATCGAGCATTATTTCTAACTACCCCAACTTTGAAAGACATGTTCTTCGATTGTCTTCAATTTCTAGAAATATGTTCGCCTGCACGCGTAGTTTCAAAAGCCTGTAACTCGCCTTCTAATTACGCGATTTGATTTTTTTGTAATGGTTCATCGATTTTTTTTAAGGAGTCACAAAAGAAAGTTTGACTTTTTTACTTTAAAAAAGACTAAGTATGAAAATTGACAAATCAAGCTTTATTAAGGTACCAAGTCGGGAGCATAGCAGTTTTTTAGTATACCATAGATTTTTATTATTCACGTTTATTCAAAATTATCTGAAATCATCAAAAAAGCTATTCAAAAATGTTAACTTGTTAGTTTAAAATTGTTAAACCTTCTTATAAACACATAAAAAATAGAAAGTAGTTACTTTAAAATTAACAGTAGTATTCTTAAAATCGTTGATTCCTTACTTTAATAGCTACATACTCCTTTCAAAAATTACTCATAGGACAATAAATAATTAATAATCGTTATACATATTTATATATCATACAATTTCAAATAAATTGATAACTTTACTATTTCTAAAATGAAAACTCAATTTTTTATATTGCTGTAAGTTTAACATGTAGTTATCTAATATCTATGTTTAGCAAAACTCATGCTTCAGAATTTGGCTGCTACGTGGTGACTTGTAATTTCTTTTCCATACGAAAGGAAACATTGGCATATTATATTTAAGTTGAATACATTTCGCTAAGTTATTTTTCGAATTATTCTGAATCTAAAGCTCAGATGATTTCATAATAGGTGTTTTTTCATTGCTCTGGTTACTTGAATTAAGAAATATATTTATGATTTATTTTTAATGTTACTGAAATGATTTATATCTAAACGTCGAGAAAGATTATGTTTCCTGTTATTTAATTCTTTACAGGATTTAGGCAATATCTATATCGCAATTGTATTGTCCGGTCTGTCGTCATCTCGGACCTTCTTTTATTTCGTTAGAATATAGCTTTTTATATTTAATAAAAATATCATTTTTTATTATAATAATGGCAAAGAAAATAACTTTGGGCAATTGCTGTGCAAATTCTTTTCGCAGAATGAGTTTTGTATTAGACGCAACTTGATACGTGTGGCGGTAATAATGTTTATTCACAGTTGCCTGCGGCATAAAAAATGCGGTATAAAAAAAGGAGCTTTTGTTTTAGAAATTCTAGAGTCATACATTTATTTGAAATTTTATAATATGTAAATTTGTATACAAAATTATTAATTATTGTTGGATGAGTAAATATAATAAAGATTGTGTAGTTATTAAAGTAAGGAATCATCGATTTTCAGAAAACTACTGTTAATTTTTAATAACTACTTTCTACTTTTTATTTGTTCATCACAAGGTTTAGAAAGTTTGAACTTACAAGTTAACATTTTTGAATAGCTTTTTCGATGATTATAAATAATTTTGAATGAACGTGTATAACAAAAATAAATGGTGCGTAATGGGTGTAAAAAGCACCAATACAAAAAAAATCGCGTAAACAGAAAGCGAGTTACAGGTTTTTGAAACTGCCCGCGCAGGCGTTGGGGTAGGAAATTCTACCCCCAGCACTTGGGGAGGGGTGGTTATTCTGCTCTATAAGTTTGTGGATTAAGTTCTGTTGACTAGACCAGACATGCCCAACCCGGGGAAATTCCCTTCGGAACCACATGTTCCGCTTCCCCCTATTATTCTCCTGGAGAGCGGGAGTGGTGGCAGGCGCGTCCGAGAATCTCTACTCTGTGACGTACGCTGCACCGTAGATACGAAATATCTGTTGTGATGCTTGGGGGCTACTGACTTTTCAACATACGATTTTAATAGTAACTAAAGTCTTAATTATTTTATTGCAGTATTTTACATTTCTTTCCAATGAATGTAATTGAAAAGAGAAATTAACCAAGTGTTTCTTTGTTGTACATTATTGAATATTTTAATATCACCATTTTTTACATTGTATGTAAAATATACACAAATGTTGGCTGATGCTTTTTGCAGTATAACAATCTATTAACATTGCGCATAACGTAGGAAGGTAAGTTCTAGATTGGAAATATAGTCAAAAAATCTAAATCCTATTCAGTATCAATAAATTCCGATATGTTTAATTAAATATGTTGAAAGTTTGCAGACGTCAGTTTGCAAGAAGTTTTCGTTGGGATTAGTGCCATTCAAAAAATTCAGTTGTAAATACTTTTAATGTGCAGAAACAAAATTTAAGAATAGTGAACTACATTATTCATGTTTAGAAAAGCATAACTGGAAGGCGCGATGGATTATATATTGGATGGATTATATATTGTCAGACTTTCAAAAGAATCAAAAGTATCAGTCAACCAAAACTGTGATATTAAAATATTGAATAATGTGCAACAAAGAAAAACTTTATGAACTTCTCTTTTCAATTACATTCATTGAAAAGAAATGTAAACATACTGCAATATAATAATTAAGACTTTAGTTACTATTAAAATTTGATGTTGAAAAGTCAGTCGCCCCCAAGTACCACAACAGGTATTTCGTATCTACGGTGCAGCGTACGTCACAGAGTAGAGATTCTCGGACGCGCCTACCACCACTCCCGCTCTCCAGGAGAATAAGAGGTGGAAGCGGGACATGTGGTCCCGAAGGGAATTTCCCCCGGTTGGGCATGTCTGGACTACACGAACATATTCCCATAGTTTTAAGACAATCAAAGATCATGACTTTTAAAGTTGTGGCCAGGCCCGTACCCAGGATTTTCGTGGGGGGGGGGGGGGGCGCAAAATTAGTGTGCAAGGGTCTCTAATTTCCCTGCATTTTGATGACCTGCTTTCCCGACGCCTTCGTCAAAAAATAACCAACAAGGTTTGCAGAACACACTATTTTCACTCTGTGAGTAATCTAGACAAGCAAAAACTCCTGCTGTTATCCGCTTGGGTTGAAAGCTTGTTTTTCGTGATATCCCTTCTATCGCAGGAGATTTTTATGGCTGTGCTGGTAGCAAAACTGATGTGAGTAAATTTTAATAAAAGATCAATCTTTTTAAAGAGCAGTTGAGATATAATGCCCCATATACAGAAGATAATTATGTAACGATCTTTCGATTTTTAACTCGACCTTGAGTCTGTGAAGGTAAAGATTGTTAATTGAAAAGAGTACCTTTTGCATATGTCCCCTTCGAAAATAAGTGAAATCGCCACACTTTTAATTGTTGCATCAAAACGGATTTTACCAGTTAGTTGAACACTAAAGATGTGTAGAAGAATGAAATACGAATATCATACAGAACTTTAAATTTTTTCTTAATTTTATTTTAACAGATATAACTTTCTAAAGAATACTATTTTTCTTCATGCGAGAAATATGGTACAAGTAAGCAGTGAGTATTTTACAGCACTTTTTTCTTTTTTTTTTCAAAGAATGGTGGAAAATATTTCAAAGATACTCGGAAGGATACACAATTGCCGAGCTTGTGGGATTTCCGCCCACTAGCAACCACCGTCCCTTCCTTCTTAGCAGAGATCCCCCCGAAACCGATTTCGCGTCACTTCACCGGGTGCCGTTGTCTTAGCCTTCTGTGGCTCCGGCTTTCTTTCCCTCACTCTTCTTCTGCCAACTTGGGCTCAGGAGCCTCAGGACCGCAACAACATCGCGCAACGAGTTTGTTGACCTTCGACAACTTGGTTGGACATGATTGGTTCTCGCTATATAGTTCCGAGATCTCCGCAACGGGGCTTCCTCCCAGAACCTATAGCACCTCATGGTTTCCGGAAGATGGTCTGTGCAGCGTCCTCCCTCCTTTTCAGCGCAGTGGTAGCATTGTAGTGTGCTAGCGCAATGCACAACCTGCGCCCCTATCTGCCGCACCTCCAGCAGCAATTTGACGTCCGTCTTTTTCCGAACTCTGTAGGGCACCCACCCCACCTTGAGGTGTTCTGTGCGGAGTAAACTTCCGGCCAGCTCCTCGCTAAGCTCCACAAAGGCTTACATGCTTCCTCTGAAGGCCTTTTTCGTCATGCTGACTTTTACCTCTACTATCTGGCTCTCCCCGAAGTTTTATTTCAGAGCATCCTTACTCGCATTTTCTTTCGTCGTCTCATCGAGATCTAGGATCAGCACGTTTTCCCCCCTCTCCAACTCCCTCCTTGATAGGTCCACCCGCTACATAGACACGGGCGCTCAGCTTCTTCACCGATGGCCTTGGGGCTTAAGTTTCCAGACGGGCTCATTGTAGGCGCTTTCATTCTCTTCCCGTAAACGGGATCGGGAATTGCCTCAGCCTGTTTCTCCGTCTTACTATGGACCAGGTGACCGAAATTTTGGCCAAAATTGAAAAAGTCTACGGATTCGGCTAAAAATAGATAGTTGAGGGTTTTTGGGGTCGCTGATTACGAATATGCAGTAAAAAATTCAAAATGGCGGCGAAGATTTTGAAAAATATATGGAATCGACTAAAAATAGTTACTCGGGGGGTTTTGGGTTCGCTGATTATGAATATATACTCAGCAATTCAAAATTGAAATTTACGGACTCAATATGGCGGCAGAGATTTCAAAGTGTTCTCAGATTTA
The DNA here is from genome assembly GCA_932066315.1 of Andricus coriarius. Taxonomy (NCBI): domain Eukaryota; kingdom Metazoa; phylum Arthropoda; class Insecta; order Hymenoptera; family Cynipidae; genus Andricus; species Andricus coriarius. The sequence goes on along the minus strand of CAKNWT010311839.1, from coordinate 5,306 downwards.
GCTAAAAGTGGTTACTCGGGGGCTTTTGGGGTCGCTGATTATGAATATGTAGTCACAACAATCAAAATTCAAACTCTTACCAAATTTGGTGCTGGATTGTTGTAAGTCTCCATGTCTCTCGCAAAATGGGGTGCTGGATTATTGTGAGTCCCCTTGCTTCTCACATAGGGCTCACAAGCGCTCGGCTGCTTGAAGCAAATTTTTTCTTTTGCAAGTGAAAACGGGCAAAATGGGGCACATCAGGCTTAAAGTATACATCATAGTGAATAAAATGGTACCTTATTTTTCTAATTTGGCTGTGAAGTTTCGGAGTGGAGAGAATCGAAAGCGCGCACTTGTGAAAAGTATCAATTTAAGACTAGATGCATTATGCATACTATATACTTCTGTATAATGTTTTACAGATAATGCAGTCATTTCGTAACCTTTCAACATATATGAAACCACAAATGTATTTAAACAAATTTATATTAAGAAATAATTTGAAATTATATTACTTTTTGCATTATATCGCACATTATTGATTTTGCATGATTTCTCATGATCAACACAAAACGGATTGATATTAACAATGCATATATACGAGGTCTGGCTATTAAATAACGAGACTGGTTACGAAAAAGGGTTTTATTATAAAAATTATTTTACATTCGAATGCTCCCCTTCAATATACTCCCCTTCCCCCGCCACACACCTTTCCATACGTTTTTTCCATTGATCGAAGCAGTGCTGGAAGTATTCTTTGGTGAGGGCCTTTAGGAGGTCTGCCGTTTTTTGCTTTACCGCTTCTCGCACGGTGCCAAATCTGGCGAGTACGGCTCGTGTTGGAGCACTGGAATGCGTTTATCGGCCAAATACCGCTTCACAGATAGCTCGTTATGGGCAGGTGCGTTATCCTGGTGCAAAATCCACGAGTTCTTCTACAACTCGGGCCGTTTCTTACGAACTCGTTCTCGCAGTGTCGCCAAAACTGACAAATAGTAAGTCTGGTTGACAGTCTGACCCTCTGGAACCCATTCAGTCATCACGATACTGTTAATGTCGAAAAAAACGATCAACATTGCCTTGAATTTTGATTTGGACATCCTTGCTTTTTTGATTCTGGGTGATTCAGGCGTCTTCCAATGCATCGATTGCCGCTTTATTTCAACATCGTATTGAAAAATCCACGTTTCGTCGCAAGTAATAATGTTTTCCACCAGTCCGGGATCTTCTTCTAAGCTTTCAAGGAAATCTGAGCAGACCTGTTGACGCAAGAGCTTTTGTTCAGGAGTCAGGTTTTTTGGCACCATCTTCGCACAGACTTTTGTCATGTGTAATTATTCGTGTGCAATTTTTCTAACCCTTTCTTTATCGGCGTTTACAGCCTCGGCAATCATCCGGATGCTCATTCGACGATCTGCTGGTTATCTTCAGTGCTCTCTTGGCCTTCACTGAAGCGCTTACACCACTCAAAAACACGCGCACGATATAGAGAATTGTCCCCATAGGCCTCTTGCAACCATTTATAGCACTCGGTCGGAGTTTTTTTCAATTTAACGAGAAATTTGAGATTGATACGTTGCTCGTGTTTTTTGTCACACATAGTTTTCGGCACGAGGAATAAACACGTCCGTTTCAAACCGCTGCTGCACACATAGTAAAATATTGAAAAAAATGTGTTTTGGTACGTGAATAGAGAAAATTTGCAGCTACCCAACGCACTACTCGTTTGTTCCCCCACACCTCTAGGGCACCCTCTAGGCGCGCAGTCTGGTTATTTAATAGCCAGACCTCGTATGTAAGAATCGGGTTTTAAGTACTTTGGACTATATAAAAAACAACAAATAGTAGCCTGCCTTCAAATTCCAGACTTTGTTTTTTGCCAAAATTTCGGTCGCCTGGTCCATAGTGCGTCTGAGTCCTCTTGTAGGCCGTGTCCTTGGAACCTGCTGTCGTCTTAGCCTCCTTAATATATTTGCTGAGTTTTTCGGCAAGACGATACTCGGAGCTATCGAAACAGCTTTCTGTCGATCTTGCGTTCTTCCGCATTTTATTGACGATATCCAACGCTTCAATTGGCTCTTTTTTTATTTGCCGGTACATGCTTCTTTTGCCCGAAAAATTCCCCCATTTTCATTAGTATGCTCGCCAGCCTTCCAATCAAGTTGATCCCCTTCTCCATCATCCGCTTTACACTATCTTCTGCGGCGCGTATCCCGCTCCTCCGTAACGTCCAACTCCCCACAAAAACTTCTGTCTAAATTTTGATTCTCCATACTTGGTCCCACGAGTAGCTACGGTCCGCCCCCGCGGAGCCGCGAATGCGGGGTTAAGGTCTGCAAACTCTGAGAGGCGACCTGGTATACTAGACACCGTGTAGAACATCGCTCCATGACACCAAACAACCTTCAGTACGGTTGTTCACACCTTCGCTTGGGTGTTTTCCCTCCGGGACCATCCCTGGACCATTGTCCGCGACCGTTATTATGTGATATATGTCAGACCAGAAAAAATGCTTACATTCTAGGATTGAGCATTTACATGACAAATACGTACTGTAACATTATAATAATATGTACCTGGGGCTCGATTTTGTGTTTACCAATATTCTCAATTTAATTATAACTGCAGTTGGCTGATTTTAGTAAAAAATCTTAAATTTTCGTTCAATTTGCGTTTACTATTTCCTGTCCAGTAAATTGCAACCAAAGATATAAGTTGATTCCACTACTGATAAGACATTAAAACTAAGCATTTTATAACTAAACTTGATAACATTAAAAAAAAATTGAGTAAGATTATTTGAAAACAAAAGCGAAGGATTGTGGATTCACTCAAGTGGGAGATGATTGCGTACTTTTGCGATGACTTGAGACTTTTATAGAATTTCTGTGTATATATGTGAATAATGCTTATAATTAACTAGTTATCTTGCACAATTCCTCAATTTGAATTTGATTTTGAAGTAGATGATTTCAAATCAAATTGGATTCTCTTTACCTTATTTCTTTTTGAGACTGAGGTACCAAAACTTTGTTCGCAGAACCAGGTCTTTATTGTTAAATAAAGTGCAACGTCGCACAGTGGGCTCAATCGGGAATTTACTATTCAAAATCACCTACAGCCTACAATTCTCAACCGATTTTCAATTTGTTGTTTAGAAGTGAGCAGTGATAGTTGCACAAGAGCGTCTATGGATTAAATTTGTTAATCCTTGTCATTTTCTATTTTTTATATAAATAAACAACGACCGAAAATGAGACATTTTTTAATTATTATTTTTTTATCTTCAAATCAATTACTCAATTCATCCCATTCTCGACGAAAATGAATTACGAAGTATCCAAAGAATATAAATAATTTACAGGATATCGAATATAATTGTTATAAACAAATTATTTTAGCAAAATGTCAACATATTGGAAATTCTGCTTGCAAAGTATATTTGTAAGTTGAAATTGCTTGATTTTATCAGAATCACGTTTTATCATGAAAATTAATTATATGGCATAATTTATCTATTTTATAAACAAATTAATTAAACAAAAGCATATTTTGGTCATTTATAGACAGAAAGTAATAGTTTTTCTTTCTAATCGCCTTCAAATTACATAAGTGGTTATGTTTAGTGACGAAGAATTGTCAATCGATATTATTTGTTCATGGTATAAACAAATCTTATAAACAAATGCATAGTTTGACCATTTATAGATAGAAAGTCATCGTTTTTCTTTCTGATCGTCTTCAGATTACATAAGTAGTGATATTTAGTGCCAAAGAATTGTCAATCGATATTATTTGATAATGTTATAAACAAATGCATTGTTTTACCATTTATAGATAGAAAGTGATCATTTTTCTTTCTAATCGTCTTCAAATTATATAAGTGGTGATGTTTAGTGAAGAAGAGTTGTCATTTGATACTATTTGTTTATTTTGTGAACAAATGCATAGTTTAGCCATTTGCAGACAAAAGGTAATCTTTTTTATTATTTCCTTAAAATGATATCACTGGAAATTTTTTTTGATGTTCTAGAAGAATTTGCTTCCAAGTTGTACTTGTCAATCATTTCAATAATTTCAGGATCCATTTCAAATTCATTCTTGCTCCACTTTTGCCTTAAGGACGCAATTAATAGATCAGATGAGACACGGAGCTTATGTTTTAAATCTTCAGTGGTCGAAATTCGAGAGAATTTTTGTGTGTTGAATTCTCTGGACCGCTTGAAATCCTTATTATGGGCTTCGGCAGCTTCTTCTGACTGCGGTATATTTTGAATATTTGAATTGCTTAAAAAACTGAAAAGCAGTTTTAAAACGAAATTGACTTCAGTAACTAAACAGTAACTAAACATCACCACTTATGTAATTTGAAGATGATTAGAAAGAAAAACGATCACTTTCTATCTATAAATGGTCAAACTATGCATTTGTTTATGAAATTTGTTTATAACATAAACAAATAATATCGATTGACAATTCTTTGTCTCTAAACATCACCATTTATGAAATTTGAAGACGATTAGAAAGAAAAGCGAATACTTTCTACCAATAAACGCCTAAAATATGCATTTGTTTACATAATTTGTCTATAAAATAAACAAATTATACCATACAACGAATTTTTATTATCAAACGTGATCGTCTTGATAAAATCAGGCGATTTCAACTTACAAATATACCTTGCAAGCAAAATTTCCAATACGTTGACATTTTGTTGATATAATTTGTTTCTAACAATTAGATTCGATATCCTGTAAACTATTTATATTCTTTGGATACTTCGTCATTCATTTTTGTCGAGAATGGGATTAATTAAGTTGTTTATTTGAAGATAAAAAATAATAATTAAAAAATGTCTTATTTTCGCTCGTTATTTATTTATATAAAAAATAGAAAATGACAAAAATTAACCAATCAAATCCATACACGCTCTTGTGCAACTATCGTTGCTTATTTATAAACAAAAAAATTTAAAATTGGTTCAGAATTGTAGGCTGTAGGTGATTTTGAATAGTAAATTCCCGATTCAGCAGACTGTGCGTCGTTACGAATTCCATTATGGCTCTATTCTTTTTGAAACATGAAACTAAAAAAACGCCCATTAAAATTTCCCTAGCTATGGCAACCATGCACAACGAGGTCTTTGTAGTGAGATAAAGTTCAAGGCCGTTAAAATAAATGTTGCACGCACTACTTTATCATTTCTTTAATTTCCCACACTAAATGTCAACATGCACATCGAGCTCTCCACAAAAACATGGGGTGCAAACTCGTCAATCATGCATAATCTAATTTATTTAAAAAAAAAAGATGAATTCCCT